>JAVTVY010009145.1:0-42965 GCA_036873755.1 Hanleya hanleyi | reverse complement strand
AGCTGGTCTTCTGGTCGTTGGCTTGAAGTGGTCGAGTGTTGTGTAGCTCCATGATGTTCGGAGACCTCATCGGCTCCAGCTCGGGGCCGGACTTGTCTCGGGCCCATTCCTGGAGATCGCCAGAAGCGAACAGGAGGTAGAAGATGGCGCCTGCTATGTAAATGGCCGCCGTGATGTAGAACACACTCTGCCACTGCTCACGAGTTTTCTGTGAAGTTACAAGATGGAACAGAGTTTATTGCAGTCACAGTAATAATATTATAAGCCTCCAAAATACTGGTAAGTCCCCACAAATACAGGCCCTCCAAATACTGGTAAGATGTATGTCCCCTCAAAGGTAGGCCCCCTATCTCAAATACTGACGGCCCATCAAGTACTGTTAATTAAGACCTTTCAAATACTGACAAGCTAGACCCCCTCCCTGAACTACCGGTAAGGTTGCCTCCCTTCCCCAAATACTGGTAAGCTAGGCCGCCTTTATCAAATACTGTAAGCTTGACCCCTCTTCACCTTATTCACTTGATCCTAGGATAGTAAATACAGGAGGGAACGAGTATAGGTATATAGATTGTTATTATCCCACAAGCAAATTCATATTTAATATCTGGATTGTGATTGGTTAGAAGGTCTGGTCGTATAAGCCCATACACCCCGAGTGATATCTTGCTACTCCGGGTATATAGAGAACAACTCACATGCGATTGGAAATGATGCTCTTGCTTCGAAAGTTCAGCTGACCATATCTCAATATTTATGGAATAACTTTCGCTCACTCATGAAAATTCAATGGAATAAAGTCGTACTGCATTATTTTCACTGAAGTTTCCGACACCTAACTCACCAAAAGGTGTCATTTGTTCCAAAAATAAAAGTCGATTTCCGAACGAAAGCTGATGGAATGGATTGTGTGTGGCGCGCCTTTATCACAGTGCCGTAGCAAAATGCGGACAGTTTCGTAGCCGAAATGGCCCGTTGGATTTGTCCGTTGTACCGTTGGTTATAAATGATGGACCTTTTTCAGTATTTTTACTATAAGATAAAAAGGCTTGAGGGGTAATAAATTCGTTATTCAGGTTTTCCCCCGGGCGTATGGAGAGTTACGACCCTCCCTGAAACTGACGCCTCAGGGTGTATGAGTTTCAGGGAGGGTCGTAACTTTCCATACACCTGGGGGAAAACCTGAAGAACTAATAGAATACGTGCATGACTAATTCACATAGAGAACACATTTTATGATATCCATGGTCATTGTGGTGTATGAAAATGTCAAAATAATTGCTCTTCTTTTAGAACTTTTAAAAACTTGTTCATGAACAACACTAACCATGGCAAACCTATCTAGTCAATTCATGCAATTAAGTCAATGTGATAATGACCCAGCTTACCTCAGGTGTCAGGTGACCGGTGACGGAAGAAGATATAAAACCCGTAGAGGCAGCTATCGTGTTAGATATTCCGAAGACGATGCCAGCGAAGGCGGGAGCAATGTCCACGTGGTTCACCAAATATCCACTGAAGATCGGGGCAGACAGCGTAACGGCCAGTGTAAGCATGATTATAGCTAGAATGGGCTGAGTACATTCCAGGTACCCCAGGGCTATCAAGAAGATCGCTGGCATGATCTGACCTGCAATGACCCAATGGTGATGCAAAATTTGAAATTCAACTGGGAAATTCGATACGCAAATGTTATCAGAGCTTATATTTTTGTTGGCATGCAAGTATCTGTTTGTCACACTTGACAATCTCCACCGCTGTTCACATTCTAATGCTTGAAAATTAGATTTTCAGTGATTTGCTATCAAGTCAGAACACTTGGAGGTCGGGCAAGGCTTAGTTTAGGAGATAGAGGATGGGCCTTGGTGCCCCTGGGTGGGAACATGTTCCTGACAGTAGTGGATGGGTGAATAAGCCCAGCATGAGGTAAGCTTCCCAAATATATCATGGTTCGGCGGGCAGGGCTTAGTTCAGAAAAGATGGGGTGAGGCTGATTTAGCTGTGGATAGGAACAATTTTCTAAGTCCAAAACTTTAACATTTGGTGCCCCAGGGGTGGGGACATCCTCCCAACGTTGTGCTCAAAATAAGAAGATCTAAAGATCTGCGATCCAATCATTCGGGCATTTGACATTTATCATACAGAATCCTCACCAAACACTTCCCATATCTTCCTTGTCCACGTGGTACTGAGGAAGCCCTTTTCTCGTATCGCATCAGCCATCCAGCCACTGAAGTAAATGCCTAACCAAAACCCAATATAAGGCAGGGCCGAGTATATACCATTCTGTAACAAATGAAGACATCTTGATTAGTCATCACTGCATGTAATGCATATAAATCATGCTTTCAAGAAACTTAATATTTCACCATTCACCGGAACATCTTCACAGGTTCAGGAATCTTAATAAATTAATATCCTATCGAAGCTCCCCAATCGAAAATGTCGCTATGTAGGATCTTACTGATTTGAATTGAATTTGGTGTTCAGGGGGCCCAGCTCATGAATATTCAATAGTCTTAGGGCTGTTCCATTTAAAAAGGTATGGGAGGGGAGGAAGGCACTCAAGATATTATTCTATGGATCATGGGAGGAAATTCCCTTCAATCCATGTTACAACATTGTGAAGGCCAATAAAATTTCTATGGGTGGTGGGGTATAATTCAAAGCTGCCTTCCGCCCCTCCCATACCTTTTTAAATGGAACAGCCCTTATGACATCACGGCCACATTTTAACTACTTTACTTGCAGTCGGGAAGGGGGGATAGGGTCATGGTCTCTGCTTTAACCCAAGGTTTACGCCAAGGACCAGTCCATAATTCTACCCCGCATTATAGTGCCAACCTAGCAGGAGGGCGGAAACATCAGAAGATTTCCTGACAGCTTGGCGTGTAATTCGGCTGAGCCAACCAGAAAGCACTTACCATTATGATCCCTTCAAAAAGAGCACTCGGGATTGGTCGACACTCGCGTTACTGTAAGCCGGTTAGATCCTGCAAGCGACATATCCAAATGGGGGAGCAGATAGGATTTAATTTTAATAGATTGCAAGTTCAGATAAATCCTAAATCCTCGGAGAGGGTTTACCTGGACATTTTTGGTGATTCGAATGAGTTCTTGATTCGATGCCTCTATCACACAATCTCATACATTTCATCCGCCATGCTGGATTTGAATTAGCATGTCGGTATCCAAAGCCTGTGGATTTTGCTTTGACTTTCGATATCGATTTCAGCCCAGCGATGAAATTCAAATTTGTCACATCATACCTCTCAGCGGATTGGTGTAATCAGCTAGCTTAGCATGTTCAATGATTGGTTTGATTTAGAGGAAACCCCTTGATCTGTTTATATCCAAAACTTGTAAGGGTAACTAACCATGCAAGCCTAACAGATCGATCGATGCACTGACTCGCGAGTATGTCTCCGGGAAGGCTTGTGACCGACCCGAGACCGACCCGCTGACATTTGTCATTATGATCTACTGTATATACATATACGTACACATTATTGCAAAGATTATTTCTCTGTGATTAAAATAGGCTATGGTAATTCCACTAATAAATCAATTACCCTTTCGGAAATCGATCACCGACAATTTTTGGAGAAGAATAAGATCGGAAGTTGTAATAAATCAGTCACATCCGCCCCCATTCTCATGCTAAATATGCGGACATGTGTCGGTGGCAGTGGAAATACAAACAGTGATGAACGTGAGGGCATATGTGGCATGTCTAAACCTATCACGGACTAATCACATAAACTTGTAATTGTTTATTTGAAGTCTGGAACTTCTAATCTAGGAGAGTAGTTCCAAGACCATCGCATGTGGCTACCATTTTCCTTTTCTTCCTGGTAAAGGGAGACTACTCTCTATCAAACGTTTAGCCAGAGTGGTCCGAGGGATAACGGGATAATTCAGCTCAATATGATTCTTGAATAGAATTTCAGACAACTGTCAGTGTTGGAAACTGGACCCTTGCGGATTCATTCTCTGCTAACAATACATATATGTACACATTATTGGAAAGATTATTTCTCTGGGATTAAAATAGACTATGGTAATTCCACTAATAAATCAATTACCCTTTCGGAAATCGATCACCGACAATTTTTGGAGAAGAATAAGATCGGAAGTTGTAATAAATTTGCCGACTTTCGGAAATTTAAACTTTTCGATCATTCGCAATAAATTGATCACCGCTCTGTTTTACCACCACAAATATCACTTCTGGTGACCGATTTATTAGGGGAATTACCGTATATTGTTTGTGAGATCGATGGGAAAAAAGTTATTCCAATTGAAATGCTTTCTTTTGATAAAATGAGCTTCCATTCTCAAAAGTTTATTTTGTTATGATTAGTTCCAAATTTTCTCAACCTTCAACAAAATATCAGTGTCTCAGTTTATCAAAATTGAACCCAGCTAGCTAGAGCCTTTTCTGTGAAATTTTTTTTTGTTTTCATAATTGAACGAAATGTGATGATCACACGTTGAACTATCTCAGTACAACATTTAGAAAACATTCTGAACCTTGATAATCCAGAATGCGATCTGATTAAAATTATATCCTATCTGCTCCCCTGTTTGGATATGTCGCTTGTGGGATGTAACCGGCTTGCACTAACACGAGTGTTGACCAATCCCGAGAACTCTTCATAGTGCTTTGAAGGGAACATAATGGTAGGGGCTTTTTTGTTTGCTCAGCCGACCAGATGCTACGCTGGCGGGTTATCTTCTGATGTTGCCGATCTCCCGCCAGATTGACACCATAAAGCGGGGTAGAAATATGAACTGGTCCTTGGCATAAACCTTGAGTTAAAGCGGATATGATGACCCTATCCCGCCTCCACATCTGCAAAGTAAAGTAGTTAAAATGCGACCGTGATGTCATAAGACTATTAAATATTCATGACCTGGGCGCTCTGAACTCCAAATTCACTATCCAGGGTCCCAATATTTCAAATTCAAAATATTTTCAACCTTGATAGATCAGAACACTGACACTATAATTTGGTCGAAAGCAAGGTCGGTATACACAGGTTTCACTGTGCCAACTTACAGAGGTGATATCGAACTTGAGGACCTCTTTCATGTAGGTCGGTATACTGGTGAGAAGTGTGTAGGCACCCCAATCTGTGGTCGTGTTGGCCACGATGATCGCCCAGACGGGAAGGGAGGTAAACATCCTGCACCATGGTACACTAACCTACAACCATAAATAAATTTACGGACTAAATAAAACGATTGTACAGTCAACTGTATCGACTTGTGCCGTTAATAAAAGAAAACTTCATTATCTTTGAGCCCAATTTAATAGCTACATCTATCAATGAACTCATCTAAATAGCCACAAGCATGACAATTATCTTTAAACATATCAGAATGGATACAGCCATCTGTAAACACATTAAACTATCCAAGGAGTAATCCAGGAACGTTTTGGTACCTGTATTTTATCAGTAAGGGTGCTAAAACTCTTACGCCCAAGTGAGAAGAAAATATGTTTTTCTCAAAACAAATCGACCTTGAGGCACATTCAGTGAATGACATTAGCTATGTTAGCATGGTGAGAAATCCCAAATTCATTTATGTGGACTAGCACGTTTCTTCACATATTTATGTCTTTTCAACCTCATGTTTGCATTAGATGGCGGATCCCAGAATTTTTCCAACATGTCCAACAGAGCAAAGCACCCTGGGATCCACCATCTAATGCAAACATGAGATCTCCAACCCCTAGTTCGGTTTCTGCCTATTCCCCCTCAAAACACTCTCGGGGCTAAGCACTCTTCGTTTACATATGATTTAAAGCAGTTGTCAAAGATACTATGCATAATGAATGAGCAATCATTTCTGCAGGTTTTGCAATGAAAGATAAAATCAAGTATGTTTTTTTTTTATATGAATAAAAAATTGAGTATTTTGTTCACCAAACGATGAAAATCTTGAAAAATTGAGGGTTTTTTTTTTGTTCATTGAATGATTAAAACCTTAAAAAATTGAGTTTTTGTATTGAGTTTATTTAATTTCAAAATTTGAGTTTGATGAAGAAAAAATAGCCCATTGGGCTTCAATACCCCTCGGCTATCAGTTATTGTCTACACCCAGCAATCATGCAATGTATAATATCATCAGTGTATTTTTAGAACTAGATTAACAAAAATCTGATCTAGTAGGGTTGACTGTAGTTCAGCTTTTACCAAGGCCTGAGGTTCTAGTAGAGCATGACCGAATTCTTAGCTCAAAATATACTCTTCTAAAAAGCTATAATCAAATCAAGTACTTTTATCTTGGAAATATAGATCAAGGTCAGTCATCTTCAAAAAATTTCAAGTCAATTCTAACTTGATTGCATCGGGAACATGGATTCGGAGATCGTAGACTTAACATATAGAATTTGACCTTTTAAAAATAGGTCAAGGTCAGTGATATTCTTCAATAGACTTCAGGTCCAGCCATAAGTGGTATAAATTTGGGCAATGTAGATATAATCTTTCATGAAATATTGTACTGAATAGAATCTGACCTGGATAAAATAGGTCAAGGTCAGTCATCTTCAGCACACCTTTGGAGCATCACCAGATGTACACCTATTATTAATTTGGAAAGCCTAGCTATATTCTTCATGTTATATCGTAATAAACAGTATATGACCTTGAAAAAATAGGTCAAAGTCAGTCAACTGGGATAGGCTTCTAGTCAATCACCAGTTGCATAAGCAATATGAATTTGGGAGTCCCCAGCAAATACTAAAATTTGACCTTGATAAAATAGGTCAAGGTCAGTCATCTTCAGTACATGTCTGGACCTTTGCCAGATGTATACATATAGTATTAATTTGGAAAGCCAGATATATTTCTTCATGACAGACCATAATAAACCCTTGAAAAAATAGGTCAAGGTCAGTCAACTGGGATAGGCTTCTAGTCAATCACCAGTTGCATAAGTAATATGAATTTGGAGACCCCAGTTTCCATCCTTCATAAAATAAAGCAAATATTAAATTTGACCTTGATAAATACGCCAAGGTCAGTCATCTTCAGTACACCTCTGGACCTTCGCCAGATGTATACATAATATTAATTTGGGAAGCCCAGATATATTTCTTTATGTTAGACCATAATAAACAGTATATGACCTTGAAAATAATAGGTCAAGGTCAGTCAACTTGGATGGACTTCTGGTCAATCACCAGTTACATAAGTAATATGAATTTGGAGGGCATAGCTTCAATCCTTCAAAAAACATGGCAAATACTATAATTTGACCTTGATAAAATAGGTCAAGGTCAGTCATCTTCAGTACACCTCTGGACCTTTGCCAGATGTAAGCATAGCATTAATTTGGAAAGTCTAGCTTTATTTCTTCATGTTATATCATAATAAACAGTAAATGACCTATAAAAAATAGGTCAAGGTCAGTCAACTGGAATAAGCTTCTAGTCAATCACGAGTTGCATATATAATATGAATTTGGAGACCCTAGCTTTAATTCTTCCAAAAATATAGCAAATACTAGAATTTGACCTTGATAAAATAGGTCAAGGTCAGTCATTTTTAATAGGCTTCTGACCCTTCACCCAATACATATGTGGTATGAATTCACAATGCCTGGCTATAATTCTTCTTGAGATATCGTGTTCACAAGAAAGATGGACAGACAGACAGACGGACAGACGACGCTGACGACGACAATACCCTTCGGGCAAAATTTGCCCGAGGGGTAAAAATGGCTAAAAAGTATGCTGAATTATCTCCATGATGTTACGGATAAATTTCATGTTAGGGATCTGGCATATCTGCAGGCCTGCAAGTGGCTCACAGTGAAAATATAGGAGAAAATATAGGAAGAAATTTGCCAAAATATAGGAGAAATATAGGAATTTTCTTGATAAAATATAGGAAAATATAGGAAATAAGGAAGTGTAAGACAGGTCACTACTACATTGTATGTTCCAAAATTGGTAGTTTTTTTGGTGTTTAATAAAATTATTTCCACTGAATGCGGTCATAGTTTGTGGTGGTTGAGGAGACCCGTTCTGCTGCTTGGTTCAAGAAAGAGAAATTTAAATGTTTTCATATTTGCCGAGCGAAGCGAAGCAAAAAAAAATTCTGAAATTTATTTTCCCATGCCAAATTTACTCATTTCAGAGCATTGGTGAAGGTTTTCATGAGAAAGATAGTGCCACGGCACTGTAGCGCTCATCTGGCTATAACTGGAGAAAGTGGCTTCGAGAAATTTTTACTGAAGAACTGCAATAGATGAGTTTCTAACTTGCGTTGTCTCCCCTGAACAAAATGACAACATAGTCGATTTCACAGGAGGTCAAGCTGTAAATTCATGATTGTAATTGGAGGTTATGGAATAAAGGCAATTATACCAAAATATAATGTGTGATTGTCAGTAAGCTGTATAAGCAATAACCAGAACCAATTTTTATTATGTGATTGCAGTCGTTCGTCCGTCTGTCCACTTCGTGTCCGGACAGTACATGGGACAGTTTTAACCTGCGATTCCAATATTTTGTGGGTATATGCACCAGGGGGAGACATGTCGAGTACAAAATATGTGCGACTGGGTTGTTACGATGGCAATGAGATGTAACAGGACATTTTTCCAATGAAAGTAATCTCTGGTGAGGTATGGCCTAACCAAGACATATTCCCATCTGTCTGCGAAGATGTAAAAGATAGTGCCACGGCACTGTAGGTCATCTGTCTGTAACTGGAAAAAGTAGCTGTGAGAAATTTTTACTAAAGAACTGCAATAGATGAGTTTCTAACTTGTGTTGTCCACCCTGAACACTATAAAATGATCCATGCAGTTATTTCCTGAGATTTTATGATAAAGTTTCATGGGAAATTCAAGATGCGGCAATATTGGATTTTCGAAATGAACCAAAAAAAGGTATCTTGCACAACTGGATCACAAGGGGAACCTGTGTATCAACATCCATGCAGTAATATCCTAAGAATTCACGATAACAAAATTTCATGGGGAAATCCAAGATGGCCACCTGGTGGCCATATTGAAATTTTCAATCAGACCATATATGGTATCCTGCACAGCTAGACCCCAAGGGCAACCTCTGTACCAAATTTGAGAAAGATCCATGCAGTAGTTCCTGAGAAATCACGATAACAATGTTTCATCTGGAAATCCAAGATGGCCGCCTGGTGGCCATATTGGATTTTTCAATCAGACTACAAATTGTATCTTGCGCAACTAGACCCCAAGGGGAACCTCTAGATCTGTACCAAATTTGAGAACGATCCATGCAGTAGTTCCTGAGAAATCGCGATAATGTTTCATCTGGAAATCCAAGATGGCCGCCTGGTGGTCATATTGGATTTTTCAATCAGACCGCAAATTGTATCTTGCGCAACTAGACCCCAAGGGGAACCTGCGTATCAAATTTGAGAAAGATCCATGCGGCTCTTCCTGATAAATCACGATAACGAAGTTTCATAGGGAAATCCAAGATGGCCGCCTGGTGGCCATATTGGATGTTCGAATCAGAGCAGAAAAGGTATCTTGCACAACTAGACCCCCAAGAGGAACCTGTGTACCAAATTTGAGAAAGATCCATGCAGTAGTTAACGAAAAATAATGATGACAAGACTTCACTGGCAAATTCAAGATGGCCGCCTTGTGGCCATATTGGATTTTTCAATCAGACCACAAATTGTATCTTGCACAACTAGACCCCAAGGGGAACCTCTGTACCAAATTTGAGAAAGACCCATGCAGTACTTCCTGAGAAATCGAGATAACAATGTTTCATCTCGAAATCCAAGATGGCCGCCTGGTGGCCATATTGGATTTCTGAATCAGACCACAAAAGTATCTTGCACAACTAGACACTAAGGGGAACCTGTGTATCAAATTTGAGAAAGATCCATGCAGTACTTCCTCATAAATCACGATAACGAAGTTTCATAGGGAAATCCAAGATGGCTGCCTGGTGGCCATATTGGATGTTCGAATCAGAGCAGAAAAGGTATCTTGCACAACTAGACCCCAAGGGGAACCTGTGTACCAAATTTGAGGAAGATCCACAAAGTAGTTCCTGAGAAATTGCAATAACAATGTTTCATGGGGAAATCCAAGATGGCCGCCTGGTGGCCATATTGGATTTGTGAATCAGACCACAACAGGTATCTTGCACAACTAGACCAAAAGGGGAACCTGTGTACCAAATTTGAGAAAGATCTATGCAGTAGTTCCTGAGAAATCGCGATAACAATGTTTCAATGGCAAATTCAAGATGGCCGCCATGGCGGCCATATTTAAAATCGTATCGACACGGCATGAACAAATTCTGGTGTACTCATTGGGGGGAACATGCATGCCAAGTTTCAGCTTAATCGGCCAAGCGGTTTCAGAGAAGAAGATGTTTACGGACGACGCACGACGGACGACGCACGACGGACGACGGACAGTCAGGCCATGACATAAGCCCATCGGGCCTTCGGCCCAGATGAGCTAAAAAGTCAAAATATAGGAAATATAGGAGGTTTTGAGAAAAATATAGGAATGACTCGAAAATACAGGAAAATATAGGAGGCACTTGAAGGCCTGTATCAGAGTGCACAAAAATTGTCTATGTTTCCCCTCCTGAGAGTTTGAAATTTGACTTGTGGAATACTGTGATTGTGATGTAGGCTTTCGATGAACGAAGTTTGTTCAATTTATCTGGTAGCAAATATTTATCATCCAAGCACGAAAGCAATCTTACGGTATGTTTCCTCTCATCATCCACCGAACCTTTCAGTCCCTGAATGATGTAACGCTTCTCGATGTCAGAAATCCGCTTGTGATCGACGGGCGTATCACTAACCAGCAACATCCACAGTAAAAACCAAATCACAGTTATGCCACCTGTAAATATCAAGGATATCGGTCAAATCAGAATTATCGTTTATAATTTATTTGTTGGACAGCACACCACATCTTCCACCACATTTGATCACGGTTATATCGACATTTTATTTATTTAAACAAATGGGGGGAAAAGAGACAGCGAAAATGATACTGATGACCTTAACCATTTGTCATCATTTATTTGGTTGATCATTTTATCCAAAACAAAAATGACGCAGAAGGACCACCTGCATGTATATGCCCCATCCGGCATACACTACGCCATGTACATAGTATGAGCTGGACTGTTGAGCCGGACGGCTATTAAATCAGTTGAGTGGGTGGGTGGGATTTCACTGCTGTAAGAATGTTTCAGTCATATCATGATGACCCGTTCTCCTGAAACTAGGCCAACCAGTCCTTGATCTATCCTCTTTGTGCTGAGCGCTAAGCAAGAAAGACACAAGTTCCATTTTGTTCAGTCTTTGGACTCGACCTGGCTCAATCAGTTGAAGCTACATGTAATCAAAATTTTCACTTATCAGGGCAATTAATTTATAGAAAAAAAAGCTTTAAGCCATTTATAAAAGAGAACCTGACCGGTTAAAGTTCCCCGACACTGGAAAATGTGATTTAGTTTGGAAGCCTCATGTTCAGTACCTGGTGTGAAAAACAATTCCAAGCGAGATCTTGAGGCAATTATCCACATACCAATTCGGAAAAAATCCATTTAGGTTTTTAAAAGTTATTATCCAGAAACAAAAGTTTAACTTGGCCCCCAGGTGGTGCCACTCATAGATGAATCAGCATGAAAACAATCCCATGAGAGATCTTGACGCAAGGTACCTACATACCAAATTTGAAATAAAAATCTATTCAGTTTTTCAGAAGTTATTATTCAAAAATGAAGTTGGACTGACGCACGGACAGACGAACCCCAATATCATAGTCCCCCTCTAGCCCTTCGGGAAACAATCAAGAGATTAACCTATATTGCACAACATAGACAACAGAAATGTTTTCCCATGGTGAAAAGAGTTGTCACCCTTGACTACATGTACCCACTACATGCTACATGCTGTGGCTATCATAGAGTTGACCTTTGACCCCAAAATAATTTGAACTACATGCAGTCACATAATGACAATATTTCTGGCACTGTTCAGATCAATTCAGCGTGAGCTTAATTACCCCAAATATATATTTTTTCCCAGGTACTGTGACCTTGACCTTTGATCCCAAAATCAAAACTGGCTTCTCTGGGTCAACACGGAA
The DNA here is from genome assembly GCA_036873755.1 of Hanleya hanleyi. Lineage (NCBI taxonomy): Eukaryota > Metazoa > Mollusca > Polyplacophora > Lepidopleurida > Hanleyidae > Hanleya > Hanleya hanleyi. Next base: position 30,827 of record JAVTVY010009145.1, on the reverse strand, counting down.
AACACACCGATGAATTTATGATTGGTAGTCCGTAACTCAAGGTATCGCCTGAACAAGTCTAAGCATCACAGAAGCACAGATGGACGGACAATGCAAAAACATAATGCCATGTCGACTCGAGTCAGCGTGGCATAAAAATAGCTTTCTACAGAAAACTTGAATACAAAGTACACGTACAACAACATCAAAGTAATCAATTTGAAGTCTGCCAACCGCTACGTCTAGGGGAAGAAACTTTGCAGCCATTAATACATTTCTCTGACTAAGAGTGACTGAGTCAAATTCTAGAGGTATAATGTGGGGTCTGCTCAATATTACCATTCGCTGCAGCAGACGAAGGTCAAATTAACTCACCATATATATGTGTACTTACCTAGTACGTAGAATATAGACGGCCAGCCTCCAGCAAAACCATATCTACACAATAAACCAGCCGCGGGGAAAGTAATCACATTACCCAACTGAGCACCTGATGAGAAAGATTCAGATAATTACCGTCTGGTCCAGAAAATATAGTTTGGATGGTTCGTCCGATATACACTATTCGCAAAAAACAATCACAGAATATCGTCAAAGTTTAAGAAATTTTTTGTTCTCAAATAAATTAATATTTGAACTGATCGCAAGCACCTCCCATTTTATGTTTGGGATGCACAGCACTATCAATGTTATAACATGCTGCCATGATCAGGTTAGGGCGATCTCGCTTTCTCTAAATGGCAAAAAGGGTCGATCTTGCTCTGACAATAAATCAGTTTACATATTGAATTCAACATAATTCTCTCGAGGCGCACAAAGACATATACATCCCCATCAAATGGTAGTAAAAAAAAATAATTATAATCGGTCTAATTTGCATAATAATAGGCCAGATATCTGTCATGCTGCTGAAATAACATTGACTGGTTCTTTAAATGGCAAATTATTTTTAGGGCATGGAACAATAGATAGATTAATGTGCCTGAAGTTTTGTAGCATTGATTAACAAGGAATCAAAAGTTATTGAGCAAAAACAACCTTTCTTGCCTTCATTTTAGAGAGCAGGATCTCCCTGACCTGCTGATGTCCAATATCTGTCCTATAATTTCTCACCTGCTGTCGGATCTTCAGTTCTTACGATACTTTAAAAATCCAAAGTTACAGTAGATGTAGGGCTTTAAAACTTTGAGCTAAATGTAAGGTAATTCCTCTAATAATTCAATCACTGGAAGCGAAATTTCCCCACCATAAAATCTGGGGGTGATCAAATTTATTAGAACGAGAAGTTGACAAAATGGTTCAAAATGATGCACGTAATCCATTATTTCTTCGTTATTTCGATGATCTTAGAGGGTGATAAAATTGGTTAGAACCACCAAATGAATTTCGTCCACGAAATTGCGAGTGATTGAATTTTGATGGGGGGATTGAATTATTAGAGGGATTATCGTATGTGTAGGCCGATCCTTAAACACGTCGGAGAGAATCACATCTCTAAAATGGAGGTAGGTTTTTCTTGCCTAATACAGGCAAGACTTATCGAACAAATAGACATCCGTCATAGACAACTATGGACTTTTATATCTGCATCAAATGGAATTAAAAAATTTTTTTTTTTAAATTATTGTCAAAAAATGTATCTAATTTGCATAATAATGAATACGTTTTTTCTCTACTAAAAAGAGAACTACTGTACACTTTCATGGGAAAATCAGTTAGGACATGTAACAAAAAATAAGCTAAGTTGCCTGAACATTTTGGAGTGTTATGATGAAGAAATCAAAAGTTATTAAGCAAAACCTTTTCTACCTCCATTTTAGAGAGGTAGTTCTCTCTAACCCGTTAAACAGTACCTGCGTAAGTAATAGCGGTCAGTTTGCTCCTCTCCAACACCGGTGCCCAGTGGCCCCACAAAGCATGCATGGCTGGGAAGGCTACTCCCTGTGGGATGATACAATTCAATTCAGTGCTTCATTGGCACTAACACAATTCACACCGGTTATTTACGAAGCAAATTACATGAAAACAAGATAGCTCACAGCCAGTTTTGTTACCTTGAAGGAATTCTCATGTTAAAACTCTCCAAGATAAAATTTGCAAAGAGTTTGGTAGTTTAGCGAATACTTTTTGATGTATGGTAAAAGAGAGTTCGGAAGATCGATGCACAAGTCCAGGAATAGGGAATCTGCGTTGTTGGATCAGCACATTACAAGGTAGGAGAAGTTCATCCTCGACAAAGCTCACATAGTACTGACATTTATGAAATTCTCTTGGAATAATTGGTTTTGGTCTCTACCGTATTCACTTTCTACTGCATGGTTGTTTTTTCATAGTTTGATACCGGTAATTGGATGGTGTTTGCAGGATGGTCGGGAGAAGTAAAGAATAGGAGCCATAGTAACCCGTGTGTGGAGTGAGTCATGAATGAAATTTTCCTCACATCCTCACAATTGCAACCGTTTTCCAACTATTCAATATTGAGAGTAGTAAAGATTCATTCGGGGAGGATAAACGGTTGCAATTGAGAGGATTTGAGGGAAATTTCATTCATGACTCATTCCACACACGGGTATACTATGGCTGTACATGGCTCCTATTCTTTACTACTTCCGGATGGTCCTTAGATGGTGTTCAGAGGATGGGTGAGAGAATGAGCCTGATTTTATTTATGTCATTTTCAACAATGTTTCAATCATATCATGACATCCCAGACACATTATCCTGACACCTGACCAACCAGTCCTTGATCTACTCTCTTCCTGCTGAGCACCAAGCCAGGAAGACACAAGATCCATGTTTCAAGTCTCTGACTGTAGGACTCAGTCCGGGACTGAACCTGGAAGCTACCACTTGCAAGATGAGCACTCTACCAAAAAAGCCACCACCGTGCAGTGTTAGAGGATGGTCCTCAGATAGTATTTAGAGGATGACCCTCAGATGTAGTGAGTAAGTGAGTGAACATGATTTAATGTCGCTTTCAACAGTATTTCAGTCGTATCACGATGTGTGGGTCCTATTTCTTTTCACCCCCGAAACCCCAGGGGTGAGGGGTCCTCAGATGACGTTCAGGGGATGATACTCCAATTTGGTTTTCAGCAGATGGTCCTGAGCTGGGTGTTTAGAGGTGGTCCAATGATGTTTAGAGGATGGCCCTCAGATGGTGCTTAAACGATAGTCCTCTGATTTTAGAGAAGGGGCCTCAGATGGTATTCAGAGGATGGTTGTCCAACATTACAGGATAGTGCTTAGAGCGTGGTCCTCAAAGGATGTTTAGACAGAGGTCATTAAATGATGTTCAGCTTCTGATGATATTCAATATATGGATCTTTGAAAATGTGTAGATAATTGTCCTTGGATGGTGTTTAGAGAAATATAGGTGCTTGTATACCAGCGATTGGGAAGCTATAAAAAAACTTACCGTGCCAATCCCAACCACAATTCTTGCAGCCATCAAGAACATGTAGTTGACCTCGGAGGCCAAAGGCGTGAGTAGTGTACCTATCGCTGCCAGCAGTATGCCCAAACCCATTACTCTCTTTCCTCCAATTTTCGTGGCCAACCACCCGCCTGGTATCTGTGTGACTAGGTAACCCCAGAAGAAAGCTCCCAGTATAAGGCCCTGGATATTCTTGTCCCACAGCATATCACCACCCTGCAATAGAACAAGTGTGTACCACAATAAGAATTTGCATCGTCGCCGAGGTATTATGAGCGATGCCCTATGCTAGATGTCTAGCAGTCACTGTCACATAAAAGGACCCACAAACAGGTATTGATGGTCGTTCCTATTATCTGTCCATGGTAATTAGTCGTCAAATTTGGAGCTGGTCGAAAATCAATAATTAATCCTGCAGGAATTTTCTTTTTTGCATCGTTTGTAACAAACTGAAGTCTGCGAAATGAGCACCATTACTCTGTGATATTGATAATATATCACGCTCGAAATAACTTTGCAATTCTCTCCATATAAAACTTCGCTATAGTTTTTTCAAGTACCAGGGCTCGATCACATCAGGAGACGTCACAATGTATTCGTATTGGAGTGGACAAAGGTCATTGATGCCATATGAAGTGATAACAGGCAGGCCATGGGTGTCGCTTATATCCCAAGCTCAGTGAAACTTCTGAATGATAAACCGCACACACCTCTATGACAGTACACAGCATTATTGACCTTTATGCCAGTGAACATGAATACATTATGACATCTCCCTATGTAATTAAACCCCGGTACTGTAACAGGGTATGAAATAGACAAACAAATTCTAGTTGCCCATCGGCAAGCACGGGCAACCATCACATCCAATTGCATTGCAATTCGGGCAGAATTTGGTTGCCCAAAGGAAATTTAGGTTGCCCTGGGCAACTGGGCAAAGGGCTATTTCGCACCCTGGTGCATGAACCAACAGAAGTGAAGTTATTTCAAGCATGATATATTATCAATAGCACGGAGTAATGATATTCATTGTGTAGAGTTTAGTTTGTTGTACACACTGCCATGAAGACACTTGACTTGACACTTATGAGTTACCATCTCCCAGATTTTGGTGAAACATGCACATTGGAACAGTGAGTCTGTGATGAAACTCAAAGTATGCACACCTTAAGCTTGAATCAAGCATTGGAAAATGCATACACAGTTTGAAATATATGTATTAAGGCAGTGTGACGTCACTGGATCTAAATATGATTGCAACAGACCGCCATAGAATACCATGCTTTATTTGCAGTTTACTCTGTGAAATAAAATTGTAAAAAATTACAATAAATATTTTCCGACACTGTTCACAATGGTCTTTCATTTGATGGAAACTATACTTGAGGGTTTACAATCACTTTAACAATTTCCATGTTAGAGCAGTGTCACAAGCATGTCTGCACTTGTGACTTTATTATGTAGCAATTGACCATGTCACAAATGCCACAGTGTCACAAATCTATTCCATTCTCTGCATTGTCGCAACATCCCGCTGACAGTGCAAGACGTTCTATGTATGACATTATTAACATCAGCCCCGACATCCAAAAAGAAGACTTCTCTCCCAGTTTAGAAAGCACTGCGACCAGCAGCCAAATTAAACCTTGCTGCTCCAAAATAACCCATGATGCAATGCATAACATTGGCAGCCCTTCTCAGATGTTTACATCAGAAAATTCGGTGACCATGCAGTCATGCCTGGAAGTTTGTTATTGGGTAGCAATGTTTACTTGGGCCTAGAAAGCTGCTATTAAATCATCTGAGACCGAGTTAAATATTGGGGAAAATCTCTAATACGTGAAATCGTAATCCTGGATATGATGTACAAAACTTAATGTACACAATTTAATTAATGTATACAAGTACGGCTGTCTGATCTATTATCGTGCATTTTTGAAGGTTTTTCTGAAATATATAAAAAAGTATTTCTCGAAATGACACGGAAAGTGGCACGATGAATGCTGAGCTCGTCACCTTTCTTCCGTTATGATAAATTTCTTTGATGACGTCACTCCCTTCTGCACATGCGGGAGCTATTTTTAACTCGACTTCTCAGCTCAGTTCACGCCAAGGACAGTATCAGTTATCGGACACTCATCGTGAACAAGGATTTCAAGTTGAAGTACAATCTATTTTCAAGAAAGACGCATGGGAATCCTTAGTGGAAGTTCTGACGTGAAAGATGATATGATTATTGTTCAATTTAATTGTTAATTTAATGCACGTAATTACTTTGGCGTGACATCTGGAAGACAAGAGGGTAGGTCGAATTTTGCACTCCTCCACAACATGAAGAATTTCGAATTTTGGTGAAAACAAAAATGTTAAATTTAAATTCATAAACTTTCGTCTGCACTTATAATTCTATATTTTGCATAGCAATTAGAAATGATCCCCCCTTTGTTCTGACATCTTATTGTATTGTCATCACGAGCACAACACGTGCGCACGAGATGCGTGTTCGATAATTGATCTGTCCGATAACTAATCCGACAGCCGTACCACAGTTGCACTTGAAGGGGTGTCTAGCATGACCAGGGAAATAACAATCTGCCTACTACTGTGAAAGATAATCAAGGTGTGCCGGTTTCTGTGATGTGATCTTGCAATTTCCATACAAAGGATCAGCCCTTTCGATTGTAGCTTTGCCCTTCATCGGCCATTTTGACCGTGAAACCACCTCGAGCCATTCTCTGAGAAGTGCTGTTCTGACAAATAACAGCACTGGAAATGACCTAAAACTGATGAGACTACCTGAAGAATTTTGCAAATTAAAGCTAAGTCAGGCAGTAATGTGGGGTCTGAGTTTGGCAGTTACTTGCCCACAGGCAGTGCCGCAGTGGTTCACTCCAGGTACTCCTGCTTCCTCCACCATCCAAACTAGCTGTCACCAAATGAGTGAAATAACCTTGAGTGGGGCATTAAACCAAATCTCTCCTCCCCACCCCCAGTGTTAATATCCGTACTGTGGTGTTCTCATTCACTGTGTTTTGTTTTCAGAACAGATCAGGAATCGCAATGAGACGCAGCTTTTGCTCCGTTGACCTGTTTATTCTCTATTTCGAACATAATCTCTTTACTCACAAGAAATTACAAACATATAGTTGTATATAGTATTTATAAGAAATTAGACAATATATAATATAGAAACTTGTGTGGTCAACCAAAAGGGCCAGGGCATTGATAAAATTTTAAAGATCGAGTACCAGGTCATCCGTGTCAGAAGTTTTCGTCCTTTGGCATCCTGTTTCATTGGTGGACACCTCGGGTTCAGTCTTGTTTTCCTGGAGGTCGAGGGCTGTTTGGTTGATCATACACACAATGGCCACGCTCATGTTCACTCGAAGAGCATACACATTGATGAAGCCGAAAAAGCCGATAATGGCCAAGCCGAATCGACTGGAGGTCCACCATGGTACTGAAAATGAAAGTGAAAGCAATGTTACCGGCATGACCAGTACATCCGAAAGTTACATGTACTATGTACAATAAGGCCAAAATTAAAAAGCTGTTTGTTTGGGGTAATATAATCTTACCAACCGGTAGGTCGATTTTTTATTTGATTTTTTTATTTAATAGTTTTTGTTTTATTCATTTGAAATTTTTCATGATCACATACCTGGTGAAAATATTGCTTCATGAGAGTAGAGACAGATATGTGCCAAACAGAGAAACTATCACTGTTTGTAAGGATCCTGCTTTACAAATACTGGTATGTAGTTTCCTGGTTTACACATAATCAGAACATAAGACCATAATTTCAGAAAAACCGTTAACCCTATATTTCGTAGATCAATACCGTACAAAAAAAAACGAATAAAAAGTTTTGTGTAGGGGCCCTTTTGGTGGGTCGATAAGATTAACCTAAGTAAACGATATGTTAATTCTGGCCTAAGAATTTGCCTTCTTGGAAACAGGAAGTTCTGGATATTATGGAATTCCCCCCATTAATTCAATCACAGGGAGTGCAATTCTCTACTATAAATCGGGGGTGATCAAATGGTTCAAAGAGAAAATGGTTCAAAATCATCCATATAATCCATTATCTCGACGATGATCAAATTTATTAGAACAGCCAATATAATTTTGTTTCCAAAATTGGGGGTGATAGAATTTTGATAGGGGGATTGAATTATTTATAGAGATTGCCATTTGAAAATAGCAACAAGCTGTCTCATATGAACAATTTTGGGAGCTCTGAAAGACCAGGTGAGTGACTGTATTTTTACTGCCTGGCAGGACTGGTTCAAACTGTCAACTTTTAAGGTGATATTTTGCAGTCTTAATTTTCCGTTAGCATGATTACGGAGACTGTGCTGGTTAGGGAGCATAGCAACGCGATTTTTGTTCCAGTGGAACAAGAGAATTCCCACTGTTGAACGTTCCAATAACTCGGAACATTCGGCAGGAACCTTCCACCTACCAGGAATGTTCAGCATCAAGGCAACCGAACATTCTGAAGCACCTGAACGTTCTGATGCACCTGAACGTTCTAGTATCTAAAACCAGAACGTTCGGCAGGAATGTTCCCTATGTACAGAACGTTCAAGGGGAATGTTCCTCTAATGTGGAATGTTCCAGTAGCTGAAAAGGGAATGTGGCTGCATCCAATACTGGATGCAAAGTTCCAATGGAACGTTCCGATTTTTGCTATGCTCCCTTATAATGAACATACTTAAGCCATATAGTGGGATTGGCAGAAAACATCCCTCTCGCTACTTTGCAGACATTAAATGGCTCCTTTCATTTGCTTGCACTGACATGACTGATAACGGTCAACCATCTAAATATCACAGTGCTTGTATTTATGAGTGTAAAACCACTTAGCCAGCAGGGGCTAGATGCTAATATGGAAACCAGTATCATAAAGTCTACCAGAGGAAGCGGAGCATCTCTCGTACTCCCAGATCCCCCCCTCCACCTAACCCGACCTGTACCTCGGCTTGTATCCTCTCCATGTGCTCCCTCATGTATCGAGTACTCGTTTTCTCCCGTCAGCTACTATTCGTGTCCCCCCCCCTCCCCACTGTGATTCCACTCTTGATGTCCCACCACCCCTGTCCACATGGCCTTCTGTCTGAACCCCCAACCACCACTCATTCCCCATATCCCTACCTCTGCTCCCGGTTCGATCTCTCTCCCACCCATTCAATGAAGTCTCCTCCTCTTAAACATTCCCTTCCCACTCTTCCTGTGCCACCACCCCACCCATTCTCTTTTCAAAGAGGTGCCTTTCGAGGTATTGGATTTTGTGATGAGTGTTTGTGGGGAAGAGATCTCAGTGAGGGCATCAGTGTGATCAATGTACACTGTCATGTGCATGGAGGAAGTGTTTTGCAGGGAATGGAATATGCTTGGGACGGGCCTAGCCACAACTGTTCAATAATCAATAATGCCTGCGGTTGATAGTCACAAGCGACGAGTATTGATCTCCATGTGCTATAACCTGTGAATGTTCATTTTGATGCTCCTTACCCGTTATTTTCTGGAAGCTAATTCCTTCTCCTCCACTCTTATTAAGTTGGCAGTGCTGGTGATTAGTTGTACACGAGCCGGTTTCACAGTGATCCCGACCTCCCCGATATTACGGTAGATGCCCTGTTGTTCTTCGCGGGGGGGGGGGGGAGACGGGGTATTTTCGTACTCCGTTTTGGGGTAATTTTCATTATCTGTTCTCAGTTCTGAGGAAAACTAATTTTGCGTACACACGTTCTGGACGTATTCCACGTTCACCGTATTTTCCTATTTTTAATTCTCTGTTCTCTGTTCCACCAAGTTAAAATTTTGCGTTCCTCGTTTTGTGAGATTCGTTATTTACGTTCCCGTTCACACCATCAATCGTATAAATTGCTTGCCTGCAAGAGGGGACGCAACTCTAGCGGATTCAGCTCTTCTGTGTGCGTCGAAACAACCCTGTTGTGGAGAATGACGTGATCATGAGTGCAACAACAATCCTCTTCTTCGATTCCGTGGTCCAATTTTGAAATTCCAATGGCGACATAGGCCTATAAGTTTTTTTATAAATCCACATCCGAAAACCGTCCTTAAATACCACTCAAGTTACTTATATGGGTTATTTTGTTTACAGTTTTGGAGTATATAATTAAATATGTTGTCAACAGCTGTGGACAACGTTTTCCGATGTTTACTCCGCTGCATGTACGGACATTAACAACACTATTAAACAGCGTGGTAGCTAATAAAGACACACTTGAAATCTTCACGAATTGTTTTTTCTCCGTTCTTCGTATTTGGATTATTTTTTTATTTTTTTCTCCATACTAGAGAAATTTTTTTTTTGACGTTCACAGGATTGCTTACCAACCGCAGGCATTATTGATAGGAACAGTTGTGGTTAGGGACAAGCCCAACGGTAGTGTGTTTGTGGGGGGGGGGCTTACCGTCTTTATGTTTAACCTCTCCCGGTTCAACATAAGGCTCGCCGATTGTATATGGGTCTTCAACCGTGGAACTCATTCTGTCATAATAGTAAAATGCTTTCTACCACAGACAGTCACAGCATGCCAACAAGGACGGAATTGATGAGTATAAATTATGCAAATTTATGACAGAGATCAAACATTTCGGGCACCCTGTACATGTCGGGAGAAATTGAAAACCAATGCTACACGCGGAAGCACAGAGATCGAACACTGAACAGTTGGTTTGCCGGTGGCTGATGACTCAGTTCGCCGGTCGACTTCTCTCGATTCCAGGGAATGTACGGTAACCCGATCTCGATCCCGGTTCTCGACACCCTTCCTTCAATAATTCTCCCTTTTGTCGTGCATGTTTACTCTCACGGCTAAATAAAACTACTCTTTACACGTCTGCCTTTGTTCGCAATTATAAGCGTCCACGTGGCCTACATTATCGCCGTAGTTTAGCGCCATATGTGTGAAATGATTTTTTTTTTTTTACAGCATCTCCAACCACCAAAAAGAAAACAAGAGCGACCTCTTGCGGAAGTCTGTACATATTTCGGGAACCTGTTTCTTGTACTTGTCGTCCATTGGCCGGATTAACTGATGCAATAGTTTAGGGTTTCCGAAAAAAGTAGCGTGGTCACTTGAGGCAACGAAGTCATCTACGGGTACGGTACTCAATGACGAAAACAAGGCTGTTTCGGCGGGGGCGTTCTTCTGTTTGGAATAACTACTTCATACTGTTTCAGGGGAAGAAACAATAATTTTTCGGATCCATCAAGGCATTTTCTCCGGGATTCAAATTAATTTTATTTGCGCAAGACAAAAGGCAAAACAAGAACGAACAATAGCCAATTGCAGACTTGGACCACTATGCTGAATGGGTCGTCGGCTCTTTCCGACAATTTATTCTTTTCTAATTTCTGTCGCCTATGTTTATGAAGTTTGACAAACAGTTTTATACACTTGATAGTCGTTGTAATGATGCTGTACTTTGGCCATCCTTTAGTTTCTCAATTGTAGTTATATTTTAGCAGTTAATTTTCCTTAGTGTGGCACTGTGACAAATGTAATTTGTAAACATGTTTATCTGTGACAATTTACCCCCTTCTGCACTATGTGTATTCAGAGACCCTATAATAAAGGGGACTGGGACTTTATTATAGGGTATCTGGTGTATTATAGGTTTGAGAAGGATCCAAATCTATGACATTCTTTCCAGCACTACAGTAGGCCTATTGTTTTCATGTTGAAAACAATATGGCCTACGGTAGTGCTGGGAAGAATGTTCTAGGACTGAATGTTATTTATTACATCATGTAGGACATCATTTTCTGGAATGTTCTCTGGGCGATATATATATACAAGGAGTGTTGGCAGCACATAGTGAAGTCATGTAATAGTTCAATTCAATTCAATTTATTGTATAAAACGCCCACATAGAGGCCGTATACAACACTTACAGATACATGAATTACACAAGGGGATATACCAATAATATGTAGTTGAAAGAAGCATAAAAGAATATATATATATTTCATATCATATTATAGACTAGATTTTACTGGATAAATCAACATACTATACAACGCCACATGTGGTATGTTACGACAGAAAGACATGTTGTGACAAATTGTTCTGCCTGGTCACAAAACAATTGTAAACAAAAGTGCACACCCTCTTAGCTAACATAATAGGAGGATTCATGCATAGATCAAAAACACAATAATCCCAACTGAGAATATTAAGATGTAGTTGTAGAGACTGGCGGAGATGTGCATATAGAGGACAGCGGAGAATGAAATGTTCTTCATCTTCCACTTCATCCATATTACATTGTTGGCATATCCTATCACTAACCGGAACATTACTGTAGCGCCCTCTTTCTATCTCTAGAGGGTGGGTACTGAGTCGTAGATGAGTTAGTGCTTTTCGCTGATGTTTTTGATTTGTACATGTCAGATAAGGAGACAGTTCAATTGTATTTTTAAATTTACCATAGGTACGGAGCTTGCGATCAGAATCACAAGATCCTCTTCCTGTTGCCTCATTTAATATTGATAGAAATGAAGTCTTTAAATTTGTAGCCAGTCGGTTAGGTAAATTTGTGTATATTGGGCCATGGTTAAAGTCATAAGTACCAGAGACATCAAGAATATGTTTAATCGAAGCTACCCAAGACTGTCGAGGGTAAGACTGAGACAGAATCAAGTCCTCCTGGTAGGCATGAAATATGAGCGAATTCTTGTCTGATTTTAATAGTTTTAGCCAGTAACGGGCCATGTTCTGCATTATTTTTATGGACATTGGGAGTATACCTAGCTCTGCCAGAGAACCCACCGAGCTACCTCTTTTGGGCATTTCTAAGATGCTTTTACATGTCTTGATTGTGACTTTATTATAGAGGGAATTAGTCCAGTTTATGAATAGATTTCGCTTATTTAGATTTGTGAGTTTTGCCCCCCACACCTCTGAACCATATGTACAAATTGGTTCAATTATGGCATGGTACATTTTGATTAATGTTTTAATGGGTAGCGAAGTACCTGTACATATACTTTGTTTTATTTTGAACCATGCGCGGAGAGCTTTTCCATGTAAATTCTCCATGATCATGTGAAATGAGCCATTGCAACTGAATATTACACCAAGATAGGTATAAGATTTCACAATTTCTATGGGAAGACCATCGAAACAGAATTTATTTTTAGCTATTGCAGCTGAAAACGTACTATTAAATATGATTATTTTAGTTTTCATAGTATTGATTTGAAGTTTCCACTTAACACAATATTGAAAGAGCTGTGATAAAGAGCGTTGTAAACCGGCCGCTGAAAACTAAAGTGTTGAAACTTACTCGTAAAGTGTTGAAATAACCCTTTAAGTGTGTCCACAGGGACTGCTCTTTAAGTGTTGTCCCTGTGGGCACACTTAAAGAGTTATTTCAACACTTTGCGAGTCAGTTTCAACACTTTAGTTTTAAGCGTGTGGAAAGCAGAACCAGGTCATCAGCAAAGAGGAGATGTGTAATAGGTATCCCATTCAGTTTGGGTGCCAGACTTGAATTTAGATTTCTACCGATATCATTCAGATATAGATTGAATAGTTGAGGACTACATACACAACCTTGTTTAACTCCAATTTTGGATGTAATTGGGGCAGATATACCTAGGTTAGTTTTGACTGTGTATATCGATTCCTGATACATGTCGTTTATTAATCTGAATATTTTTCCACTGATATTATGCTTTAGTAGTTTGTAGAATAAGCCATTAAGCCAAACACGGTCAAATGCTTTACTAAAATCCACAAAGCAGGCAAAAAAGTTTTTTCTTCTGGGTCTTGTATTTGTTTATCAGTGTATTAATAATGTATACATTGTCAACGGTACTATGATCTTTGCGGAACCCATGCTGGGCAAAGTCCAACAAATTGTTGCCCTCCAAGTGATCAGAAAGACGACTGTTTACAATTGACAGAAATACTTTTGAAAGACAGCTACCAAGAGCAATGCCTCTATAGTTTGACACATCCGATTTGTCACCTTTTTTATGAACTGGAATTAGATATGCGTTTCTCCAACTAGTGGGGAATGTACCGGTTTCCAATATCAAGTTAAACAGTTTGAGATAATGGTCTATAAGAAACTGAGAAGATATTTTCAATATCCCATTCAAAATCCTATCGGGACCATTAGATTTGTATGATTTCAGTCGTTTAATTGCATTAAGAAATTCATGAGATGTTATTGCATCGTCTAATACTGTATTATTACAGCTCGAGTTTGTAGTCCTGTGCAACAGTTCATGAATGTTTTTATGAAAAGGTATGGAATCACTGTCAGGGGTGTTTTGCGTATTAAAATGAGATCGCCACTTATCTAGCGTAATTTTGCTAGATTCATCATCACTGGATTTTACCAAGGATTGAATTAATTTCCAATACTCTTTCGGGTTTGTCATATTTAACTCATCGAGTCTGTTGATCAGGTTTTCTCGATAAGATTTCTCACGCCACTTACGATATTTCTTATATTTTTGTCTAGAATGAAGAAATTTTGACCTAATTTGGTTATTAAACGGGTGAGCAAGGTGATTCTGGCGGTCATTTAGCATCACGGTTTTTAGTTTTTTACAATCAGGGTCAAACCATTTCTTTTTTCTCATTGATCTATTCGTTATAGGCACTGATTTTAGTGACAGATCAGCAGCACTGGACAATATGGCAGTGAAATCACTACATGCTTGGTCCACATCCGCAACAGAATTGCCATAGGAATTCATTATAAAATTATTACATAAGGATTCAGAAGCATTTTTCAATGTGTACATGTATAAATCAGCTGAATTAACATTCCAAAGATATTTATATAACTTTTCTGAACGAGGAGTCACTTCATCACTACTCAGGAAACTATTTTCATCACTATCCACAGAAGATGGACTATCTATGCGATTGAGAACAAGCTCAATTTGTAGTAAGCAATGGTCGGATAGACTTGACAAAGGCATTACTCTAAGTGAGGATACATTTGGGAATAATTTTGGTTGAACTAGAAAGTAGTCCACAGCACTGCAGCCATGGAAATTATTGTAACATGTAAAATTCCCAAACGTATTCCCTATACATCTACCATTTAAAATACAAAGATCGGAGCTTTTACACAGCTGAGTGAGAGATCTACCAAACTGGTTGATGACCTGATCTTTTTTTTTTCTATGTTGAGGAATGCCAAGAGAGCTGTTATTACTGATGGATGGGAGGGGAGAGTACTTATCACATGATGGTTCATCATTGAACATATCATCCAGCTGACCAGTTCTCGCATTCAAGTCACCACAGATAAGCACATCACCTCTGAGCTCATAGTAAGAAATATATCATTCTGGAGTGCATCAAAAGGATCATAATTTTTTTTCTCCCACACATTAGAGTTTATCGGGGGGATATAAGCAATACAGATATATAGGTCTTTAACAAGATTAAGTTTATCAGCTAATAGACGCACCCAAATAATATCACCATCATGATTATCAATGATGGTGAATGAATCTTTATACTTTGATTTGTATAGAAAAGCTGTGCCACCTCTAGCAGGGTGAGAGTTAACTCCCTTCCTATATGTACATTCAGTGAGGTATCCAGGAAAGCTATTTTCTAATATTTTGTGTTTGGAATCCTCACTATCTGTCCAAGTTTCAACTATACAGACAAAATCACTATCCTCAAACATCTGCACTGTATCACTTATGACTTCTGGAGAGGAACACTTAGACTTAAGTCCATGGATATTCCAGCAGGCAATTTTGAACATAATTACTCACTATGATACAACAATGAAAAAATGGCAACAAAGAAAACTACTTGGCACAGACTAGGAGACAGTATCAAAACACTATCTAAACTTTGACTATGTCACTATCTGATCAAACACAATTTTCGAATGAAAAATGGGTCGCAATGTAGCACTAACAACTGATGCAGTATATATTTGCAAAGAAGGTAGGTTGCAAGTCCTAACACACTTTGGAAATGTCATAGAAACAATACATTAATCAATGACCTTGCCACCACATTTGGGGCGGCGGAGAGCACCAGGGAAAGGGCCACATACCGCTAGGAAACCCAGAGAATTGTTGGGTTGAAGGGGAACCAAACTGCCAAGGATGATTAGGCATGAATGTGTATTGACTAGGATTTGTATTGAAACCAGGAGGCGGTGGAGTCACCTGGTGTCCTTGCACCTGCTCTGAAGATTGTAGCCCTACAGCAGTGGAAGGAATCGTGTTGTTCACTGACTGGGACCCACTGGAACTTGCTGGAGCTGGGCTTATTGAAGCAGAGGGAATCAATACAGGCTTACTGTTGTCATCAGCGATTCCTGGAACTGAGTTAGAAGTTTTTTTCTCCTGCAGCTCCATATTTCGATGTAACAAAGCTGGTTTCAGGAGACTGATAATAGACCGAGCCAGTAAGGCGGTGCCCTTTTCATTTAGGTGGGTGAAATCTGAGTACAAGTATGATTTAGCCTCACCGTCAGAATCAATGAAATATTTTGCGGTGCGAACAAATCTGAGTTTTTCTGTTCGGCAGAACTGCTGCAGAATATGGTTAAGTGTTTGGATGTTAACGTTGTATTCTGTGGCAAGTCTGCCTCTCCTCGGGAGAACATCCAGGAAGAACAACTCTGCATTGGGGAAACGATTCCTGGATAAAGAGACCAGATGTTTCAGTTGAGCTTGGGAATGCCGTAGGTCAGCCTCTTTACCACAGTCATTGGTACCAACCACGAACGATACAGATTTGGTCTCTGTATGGCAGGATTGTGATTCAATGAATAGACTTACATCAACAAGTGTGGCACCTGATATAGACCTGACATGGGTATCTCCCGTTTTATCAAGTTTAAATCTGCGCAGGCCTTTGGTGATTAAAGCCCCCGTTCATCTGCGCATGCGCAGTGGAAAAGGGGCGTTTGAAAGGACGTTTTGGGGGTAGAGATGGACCATCCCTTGTCCGATTCGGTCGTGGGAGGTATCAGTTTGAAGCACTCATGGGGGCGAGCCCGACAGGACGAGTGTTTCGTGGAGTGGACGTTCTGGGTCGAGATGGACCAATATCCGTATGGAGTGTCACGTTGAAGCATTCGTGGGGAAGCGCCCGACGGGATGAGTTTGTCGTGGAAATACCGCAACCAGAGAATAGTGGAAAAGGGGCATTGGTGTGGGCGTTCTGGTTCTGGGGTCGAGATGGACTATCCTAGCTCCTAAAGGGCCGCTATTGTGCAGTGTGTGGTAGATCAATGTGACGTCATCAGTAGTAGAGAAAGTCCAGTTGTCCCCTTAGTAGCAGAGAATTAAGCTGAAACCCAGTATATTTGCCCTATGACTTTTGTGGAGAGTTTTACAGTACACCTTAATCTTATCACCTTAACGTCTATCTTGACGCCTTAAGGCATATCTTAACGCCCATCCCCACGCCGACAGATGCAGACAGATGAGAGAAAGACAGATCAACACTTTCCCAAGTTTTCATATATGGTTTATTCTCTGGCGGAGCCGCGTTGAGTATTTTTACAATTCACCTTCATTTTGGGCTGCATCTGTCATATTCGTTCTTGCCCGTTAGATATATTCTCAGCCGCGCTTGTCCAATCAGAAGCCGTCATTTCAGAAAGTTCAGTTTTCGGCCATGTTCACTCTGATCTATTTGTTTTAATCGTCGTCGGACAGGCCAGGATAACGGCAATATGTCCTGGAACAGCTGTTTGCGCATTTTGATTGCATTTTGCAAGGCCTCGGTGGGTGGTAGCCCCATATCCTCTTCCAACTGACGCTTAGTCTTCATGATGTACCTGTGCGTGGGGTCATCTTTCATTTCAAGCGGTAGCAGGTTATACTGTTTTCCTGGTGCAGGGGCGAATTATGAATGACGGATCAGACGCTTGTAATTTGGATGTACGCCTGTTGTAAGTTATCCTGTCCGGCGTCCTCAATCACCGCAGCATGAGTATTAATACCTACTGTCACAATACGATCCCAGAATGTAGGTTAGTCCTCACTCAGGCTTCCGTGGGACGTAGCCTGACTATCTGAGGTCAAGCTCTCCATATCAGTAGATATACTCCCAGCAGTCTATGTTTCGGTATCAGTCGGCGGACTCTCAGAATCAGCTGGCATATATTCTCAGCATCTGCATCGGCTTCTTGTGCCTCGGTGTCTTCAATATCATGTATATTCTTCTGGTGTCGCATCATATCGTAATGTCTGGTGAATGTGCGTTCGCACTCAGAGCAAGTAATAGCCATGTTGACGGTTAAAGGTCGACTGTGCACATTCTTGGGATATGTTTGCTTTTATGGAGACTAACACCCGCCAACGCCCAGCCTAACGCTTCAACGCCCTGGTGAAATTTTTCAGAAGCTCTGATGGGTCTAGATAGTCCATGGAATTGACACTAATTTAACGAAATGCAGTGACGCCCGTTAACGCTCCTCTCAACGCCTTGACGCCCTATCTTAGCGCCTTATCTTAACACCTTAACGCCATATCTTAACGCCTTCACGCCCTAGCTTAACGCCCTATCGTCGATTTTTCCCATTATTCTCTGTCTGCGCATGCTCTTCAACATGACTCCTCACACGATCCAATCGGACCACGGATGGTTCACCTGGACTCCAAAACGTCCAGCCCAAACTGCCTATGCACCACGCATGCATGCTCTTGTATTGCTATGCATCTGATTTTTCTTCTACCCCAGAAGCTATACTCTTGACGGGGAAAGATTGACATCGAAGGTCATGATCGGACATTGCCGAAGATTCCCGGACAATCCCGGAGATTCAGGCGAAGCGACATTAACATTGATGTGACTGTGAATTTACATGGAGGGGACCTCCTTTCTGTCTGTGGAGGCTTATCCTCCGTACCGGAAGTGATCGCCTCACCGCCTTCACGTGTCCGGAAGTGCACTCAATGACCTTTAACCCCGACGCAAAGGCCAGAGGTCAAAGCTCAATACGAGCAATAAGATCCACTTTATATACCACTAACCCCCTTTTGGAAAAATATATCCCCCGCCCCCTATACAAACACAGCTGCTTGGACTGGAGGGCATTGGACTCGGGGTTTTGTTCGGCTAGACAATGGAAATGACTTCATTTCAATCAAAGATAAGAGAATTTCTTTTTAGGAAAATTAAAAAAAAAAGTCGGTTTTAATTTTTTTTTAAATTATATTTTCATAATTTATTGGAAATGCACGAAGCATCTACCATTCAATATCCCCAGACCCGGCAATTTTGCATACAAATGCCCTTTTCAGACGTAAGCTAACCCCACTATGTGACCTTTTGTCTCATACACCGAATTTCCTGATTTGCCCTTTTGTCTTACACACCGAAGTTCCTGATGTGCCCTTTTGTCTTATACACCGAAGTTCCTGATGTGCCCTTTTGTCTTATACACCGAAGTTGCTTATGTGCCCTTTTGTATTATACACCGAAGTTCCTGGTGTGCCCTTTTGTCTTATACACCGAAGTTCCTGATGTGCCCTTTTGTCTTATACACCGAAGTTGCTTATGTGCCCTTTTGTATTATACACCGAAGTTGCTGATGTGCACTTTTGTCTTACACACCGAAGTTCCTGATGTGCCCTTTTGTCTTATACACCGAAGTTCCTGATGTGCCCTTTTGTCTTATACACCGAAGTTGTTTATGTGCCCTTTTGTATCATACACCGAAGTTCCTGATGTGCCCTTTTGTCTTATACACCGAAGTACCTGATGTGCCCTTTTGTCTTATACACCGAAGTTCCTGATGTGACCTTTTGACGTGACAGCGAACCACCTTTCAAAATAACCTGGAGCTACTGGAATCCTACGGGCCAACTTAATAAATTCTTATCCTATCAGCGTTTCCCAATTTTATGTGTCGCTATATAGGATTTACTTATTTCAATTGAATTTGGTGTTCAGAACGCCCATGAGTAGTAGGTAGCATTGATTTCAGGGCCTGTTATCCAGGGAGGTAACTCTTGGTTCCCCCTTTTCCGCCAGGGTGTGCCACCAGTCCCGTATGACGTCACTTCCGGTCTGGGTGAATGGAGCGTGACCTGTGAACATGATAGGATATGTACTGACCTGTCTGTGGGGTTTTTCCACAATGTCGTTCACCTCCGTGTCTTTTCGGGTACGTCCGTTGTGGGGGTTTTCCACAATGGTAGGGTCTACGGATTTAAAGTCAGTTTTTCCAGGGAGGTAACTCTTGGTTCCTTTTTTCCGCCAGGGGGCACTCTTGTAGGTATGACGTCACTTCCGGTCTGGGTGAATGGAGCGTGACCTGGGAACATGATAGGATATGTACTGACCTGTCTGTGGGGTTTTTCCCACAATGTCGTTCACCTCCGTGTGTCTTCGGGCACCTCCGTGTATCTTCGGTCACCTCCGTGACATCTTCGGTGATCTCCGTGACATCTTCGGATTTATACAATATACAGGCCTGTATAGGGTATGGGAATGGTCATTTTTGAACATGATAGGACATGTACTGACCTGTCTGTGGGGTTTTCCCCGCCAGAATTTCGCTGTCGTCTGCTTGAGGTTGTCACGTGCCGAACACCTGGCTTCCCGAATTGCAACAATGTTGCACGTTCGCTACAATGTTGCGGTGAACACCTGGTCTGGTGTCTGCGTGAGTGAGTTCACGTGCCGAACACCTGGCTCCCCGAATTGCAACAATGTTGCACGTTCGCTACAATGTTGCGGCGACCGTGAAGACCTGGTCTGGCGTCTGCGTGAGTGAGCTCACGTGCCGAACACCTGGCTCCCCGAGATCAAGGCATGTCCAGACTTGTTCTGGGTTGTACAGTTCTGCCATGCAGAGAACGGGTACTAGGAATGCATATTAAATCTATAGACAAAGTGTATGGAAATACACGTTTTGGGGTCTAGGTGGGCCACTAGTGGGTCGATGGAGTCATATGAGGTATCAATGTGAAGCATTCGTGAAGGCACATCCGACGGGCTGGGTGTGGGGTTGAAATATCGTCATTCTGCGCATGCGCGATAGACCAAGGGTATGGAAATAGCCGTTTTGGGGTCTAGGTGGACCACTAATGGACCGATGGGGTCGAGTGAGGTATCAATGTGAAGCCTATGTGAGGGGGCATCCCACTGGGTGGATGTGTGGTCGGAATATCGTCATTCTGCGCATGCGCAATAGACAAAGGGTATGAAAGTAGACGTTTTGGGATCTAGGTGAGCCACTAATGAGCCGATGGAGTTGAGTGAGGTATCCATGTGAAGCCTATGTGAGGGGGCATCCGATTGGACTAGTGTCTCGGCCGTTGTCAACATTCTGCGCATGCGTAGACAGGGAATTCTGGGAAAAGGGTGTGGAAATAGACGTTTTAGGGTTCAGGTGAGCCCCTAATGATCCTATGGTGTCGTGTGAGGTCTTATTTTGTCGTGTCGTGAGGGAGCATCCGCCTGGGCTAGTGTGTCGTTCGTTGTCAATAGTCTGCGCATGCGCAGTCTGGCCGTAGTATAGAAATAGACGTGTTGGGGTTTAGGTGGGCCACTAGTGGGCCGATTGGATCGAATGAGGTATCAATGTAAAGCATACGTGAGGGAGTCTCCAACGGGCTGGGTGTGACGTGGAACTGACGTCATTCTGCGCATGCGCAGTAGAGAAAGTGTATGGAAATAGACGTTCTGGGGCCTAGGCGAGCTACTTTTGGGTCGATGGAGTCGAGTGAGGTATCCATGTGAAGCATAGGTGAGGGAGCAACCGCCTGGAGTAGTGTCTCGGCCGTTGTCCACATTCTGCGCATGCGCAGACAGGGAATTGTGGGAAACGGGTGTGGAAATAGACGTTTTTGCGGTCTAGGTGGGCCACGAATGGTCCGATGGAGTCGAGTGAGGTATCAAAGTGAAGCATTCGTGAAGGGGCATCCAGTCATGGGTGGGTGCATGTAAAATTAGGGGTATGACGTCACTTCCGGTTTGGGTGAATGGGGCGTGACCTGGGAACATGATAGGACATGTACCGACCTGTCTGTGGGGGTTTTCCCGCCAGAATTTCGCTGACGTCTGCGCCTGCATCCGGGTATGCATGAGGGTCTGTGTGAATGGGGTGTGACCTGGGAACATGATAGGAATGCATGTACTGACCTGTCTGTGGGGTTTTTTCGCGGCCCGGCCCGGCCCGCCCCGGCGCAGCGCGGGTTCTCCGGCCGCACCGGCAGTGCGCGGATGAATGTCGGGTCAAAAGGTCAAAGGTCACATCCAGGTCAAAAGGTTCAAGGTCTCACTCTCGGCAAGGTACGGCAACAATGTTGCGGCATCGATATACAGAGCTTGAACCCAAAAAGGGGATTGTAAATTAACCTGGAAAGGATGGGCAGTTCCATTTGGACCAATCAGCGGTCGAGAAAAAGAGCCAATGAGCGATCGATAAAAGAACCAATGGACGGGTACTAGAATTTGGCTCACGTCTGCGCCTACATCCGGGTACTGGGATGCTTTCGCCTACGTCCGCGCCTACATCCGGGTTCTTGTACACCCGGGTAATGTTTTCTGGACATGGATGGGTTACCTTTGGCCCCATTCTCGGCCATTGATTGGCTAATACGGTGTTCAAAGCCAATTTCATGCATTATGCTCATATAGAAAACACACAAGACAGGGTTTTTTGGTGAGATCTCGTTTTTTTTATTCAGTAACAACACCAACGTGAGAACAACCACGTGAAAAGTGAAGCCCAGAACAGGGGGCTTGTACATTGAAAGAACTGAAGCCCAGAACAGGGGGCTTGTAAACTTAAGCCCAGAACAGGGGGCTTGTACATTGAAAGAACTTAAGCCCAGAACGGGGCTTCTACATTGAAATGATGGACGGCCCAGTCATATACGAGTACATCGCGGTCCTCGGCCTTGGGGTACTCGTCAAACATCTGTACGATGGTAGATAAGGTTATGCCCCGGCATCGATGGTACAGGTAAAACAAGCAATATTGTCCGCACACGCTACTGGTCAGGCTTTGCAACGTTTGACTGTTCCAACACCACGTCTCTGTGCCTTGATCCATGAAGTCTGTTAAATCGGGATGGAGGGGTGGCAGGCCGTACGGTCAAAGTATTCTCCCTGCTGTTCTGTCAAGTACACGCCCACCCAATGTTCACCGGGTCGATCCATCGGGTCCGTGTTGAGAACGTAAGCAGCAGGATACATACGGTCTAATGGGAACACATCTCGGGCGAACACCCCTTGAAAGACCATACGTGTCTTTGGGTCATTCTCCAGCACGGTGGTTATCTGGTCTGTATCCATGTTAGGTGGAGAAGTCACACAGGACGTTGCGCGCCTTGTCCACTTGAGTGATGTTGTCAAACTCGGCGTAGCAGATCACATTGACGGTGGTCGCCAGGGCTCGTGCAAAGTGGATTTCCAACCGTAAGTTGCCTTGCTTGGCCAGGGCCAGCTGATGGTCGTTCTCTAAGGTGGGGGTCAGATCGAAACAGAACAACGTGTATCCGTTCGCGTAGTCCTCCCGACTGATCATATTCCCTTCGTCCTGGTTGATTTGACCGGTGGCTGTAAACAGGCTCTGATAGGCTCGAATGAAATTCCTGCGCCCAAAGTTCGGTGTTAAGGCCGTGGCTGGGACCTGTTGTCCATCCACATGCCGGGCCACAAAATTGATGCCGAAATGTTTAAAGTCAAACGGGTTCTCTGGGTAGGCTCCGCTGACACTGGTATTTTCCACACAGGCCAGGATCAATCGCTTGGGTAGTTCCGCCAGGAACAGGTTTTCTTTGTTGGCGCTCATATTACCAGCAGGCACAGAGAACACTTTGGTTTGCACACTGGGCTGGTTTTGTTTCCAAGGCTTTCATGTGTCCCAATTGAACGGCTGGATTCGGTTTCACTTTTCGGACATACAGGACTGCGTCTTGGATGACAATCTTATAGTCGGCTGCATGCCCGTCTACGTTAGTGGCCATCAAGGCGAAGGTCGGAGGCGCCCGTATCAGTCGGATTTTGATGGGGATCTTGTTCAAGAGGTACCGGTCTTACATGAACATGTCTGCGTGTAGTCGACCCGTGAGATCCACCGAGGCGCCGTTCGCAGTGAAAGCCTTTCGTTTGTTATATCCTTCATTGTCAACCGTGTCCATGTGCTCGGCTGTGTCCTGGTAGAATAAAGCGGCTGTCAGTTGAGAGTTTTTAGCCTCTCGTCCATGCGACAAGAGCGTCTCGATGTAGGCTCGATAGGGGTACGTGTTGGTCGAGTCACTGATGAGTTTGTCGCTGAGAAATATATCCACCTGTTGAAACATCGCGTGCAGCCAGAGATTCGTCGGGCCCACCGTTGCAGCTTGGATGATTCTGGAGCCATCCCCATTGACGATCTTGGCTTTCACATACAAGTATGTATGGGCTAAATCCACATAGGCCGTATCCGCATTACTGATGGTGAACTCGATGGGCCCTGTTTCGTTGATGCTGGAGAGCGGGAGATGCTCCACCCATAATCCTTGTTCGGCACTGGTCTGTGTGGGCGGGACGGTCCACAAATCAAATTCACTGTTGGTGGAGGGGCAGGACTCTGTGTGGATCAAGGACATGGTTAAGAAAAGATATCCTGGGTCTTCGATGTGCGTCGTCGCTGGATCAGTCGTCGACTGGTGCGCAGTCTCGGTGGTGCAGGTCTTTTATTCCCTACGGTGCGTTGTGCTTTGGCCACCAAGACGCCTCCCGCTTCTTTGGCCCGCCGTTTCAAGGCTTCTTTGGGTGCCGTACCCCCCCAAGACATCACCGGCCACTTGCAGCCCACTGCGTACCGCTTGTTTGCCGATCGCTTTCACCCCACGCGTCACCAAAGGCAGGAACGTTTTGACGATGCTCCCGAGTATGTTCCCCAGCCCATGTCCTCGTTGCATGCGTGCACCACTAAAGACGGGAAGGCCACCCCCGGCCTGTTGGGCATATAGCTGCGTGCATCGCACTCGTAAGGGACCTTCATTATACAAAATGGGGAGCACGTGCTTGTCGAAAATGAAGTGTCAGCACCACTTTTCCTCGTTCGAATGCCACCGGTCGTCCCCCGTAATAGTGTTGATGTCGGTTTGTCGTACGGGTAGGTAGAGCATGTGAGTGAAACTGTGGGTGACTTGATCTCCATACGTCTTTTTAATGGGGACCACCCGTAACAGAGGTGTGTTGATATCGCCCACGATGCGGTTGTCGACTACGTCCGAGTAGACGTAGAATCCGTACATACCCGACTTCATATCCATCGGGGTCTGGCCATGGTCCTCGGATGGACCCGTGTAGGTCGCGTGAGCGAGACCCAGCATTTGCTGTAGGATAGGACTCGGTACGACACTCACGTTGTCGTTGTGTGCGTTGTAATCGAAGTCCATGTGATTCTTGAAGGGAAAGGATTTGATGGGTTTTGAAACATTCGTGACCTCCCGTAGAGCCTTATAATGCAACAGTCTTGTCAGCCCCTGCATGCACTCCTTGGGGGTATCGTATTGGCCTTCGGGGAGGGAGAGTCGGGTGTTTTTGCCTTCGTAGGTCACCTCGTACCACACTTCATTGGCTCGCACGTTGTACCACGAGTAAGGGTATTGGATATCCACGAGGCCACATTCCCATCGTCCAGGTAAATGCAACGGTTGCGGTAACTGGGTGACGCACTTGGCCAAAGTGTTGTCAGGAAACACATCCAGCGAACTGTTACTGGGTAGGGTGAGGTAAAACATGGCGACTAAGCTGTCCTGCTGCTGCTGTTGGTTTTAATAGGTGTTCCAGGCCTTGGGCGGTTGTGTCCGGCGTCGTGTTCGTCGCGGTGACTTGCTACGTGTCACGGCTCTGGAGATGTGGGGTGTCTTGATCAAGGATGGTTTTTTAAAGGTCTGAAAAGTAGGTGCCCGTTGTGGTGGTGGTGTTTTGGGGGGTGACTCCGGTTCCCATTCGGCTTCCCAAGAAGGTAGTGGGTCACTCGGCGATTGCTGGGTCCGCTGCATAAAGGCCCAGCGGTGGGGGTTCCCCACCAATTCCTGTGGTACAAGCCTTGGGCGAAGACCTCCCATCCTCGAGAATCCGTGTGCGACCTGCGTTGACGCATCAGGTCATTCACTAAATCCGTCATGTGGGTCCCGGGGACCACCTGATTCTGTACCAGGAGTTCCCCTTTATCATTCCAAGTCATGTTAGGATTGTGTTTCATCCGTTGTAATACCAGGCCAGCTTGTTTCTTGAACGATGCAGGTACACTCTTCAGCACTTCGTCTTTGATCCACTGTGGGGCTGTGGGTGGTACCCCTGGTAATGGCAGCTGTTGGAGCGGTGCTGAGGTAGGCAGTGTGTCACGTGGTGGTGGTGGTGGTGGTGGTGGTGGTGGTGGTGGTGGTGGTGGTGCTGGGGTAGAGAGGGTTTTGTATTGGTCCATGAACGTCATGTACCGTTGAAGCGTCTCATTGTACCGTTGTACTTTCTCACTGTCGCTTAACCCCGGTCTTTGTAAGATCTGTTGCATCTCTTCATCGAGGGTGTTTATGGTCTTCACCGTAGGTGGAACAGGGTAGGGCGATTGGAGGCTTTGAAGGAACCGTGGTTCCACGAGGACCATTTTTTTTCGTGTGGTTCATTGTCGGCCGAAGAGTCCACCCAATACTGGACTCAACACGGAAGCGGCTAACGGTGCTAAGATGGCTCCGAGAAAGCCGCCTTTCTGTAACACCTTTTGTGTTACAGAGACTCGCTTCTGGACTAGGGTTCGGAGACCTGTCTTATGCTTGGTCAACTTGGTCTTCTGAGCCGGAGTCAGTGGTACGTTGCCTTTTAACAGGTTGTACCCGATCTCGCACAGCCAGCGTACAAGGTCAGGGTCCGCACCGCGTACAATGGTTCGGACCAACTCGGGTGGGGCCGTCTTCAATACACGGAGCGTCGGAGCGTGCTTCCGTACTCGCGCAGACATCATGTACAACTAATGCTAGAACCCACAACTCTGCTCTTTTTATCTACTTCAGAGAACAGAGACAAAGTCAACCATGCTGCGGTATTAATTCTTTTTATTATCTCCATCATCAAACACACACCCACCACAGCTGGGGGCGCCACTGTGGATGTGTTTACATTATTTTTGCATGTACACGTGGTGGGTTTCTCCGGGAAAGATGCCGGTCCGTAGTCGAAGGTGGTCGGGGATGGCTTGCTTGAGGTCGAAGAGCATATACTCGTGCTGAGGGGTTGTGGCATCTTTAAAGGCTTCCAACGCAAACGGTGTGCGGCCGGGATACATCTGTCTCGCCAGGTGCAGCAGTTGAGTGGTATCTCTCGGGTTTTTGAAGACCACCAGGTAGTGGGCATTTAAGCTGATGTTCCGATGTTCTTTGTTTCTACTGAACAGATTCTGCACAATGTAGATGATGCTGAGCCGTCGATGATGGCTGCCTTTGGTAAAGAGTTGGGTGACCCGACTGTCCGTCTCCGCCATGAGATCATCCAGAACCACCAAGGTGTTGGGTTCCAAATCGGCCAGGTTGGGTAGGCCTTCCACGAACGTGATATGGGGCATTGCTGCATACGCTGCCTGCCATTCTCCGTAACACCACACGACTCGGGCAATGGGTGGGGTGATCATGCTGTCGGCGTGTTGAATGAGCTTCCTGACGAAGTGCGTTTTGCCGGAGCCGGTCGGTCCTGCGATGACGCAAGTGAAGGGATGCTGCCACCGAGGGTCCATGGTTCGAGCTGTATGCGCTGTCGTGGTAACCCGCTGTTGTAAATTTGGTACGAGTGAACTGGAGTGGTGGTGGAGGGTACAACGTCGGTCGTCGTTGTCTGTTCAGTGTGAGGGATGAAATCCGGTGGGTTTTCAGACGTAGTGGGTGTACTTGGTGTAGGTGTGGAGCTTGGTGTGGAGCTCGATGGGGCTTGTACACGGGGTGTGGTGGTGACTGGGCTCGATACGGGGTTGGTGCTATCTGTAGACCGGTTTCACTGATGGCTGGTGTTCTCAGTTGGTTAAGTAACGTGCTGACATAGGCTACGTCGTAAAACACACCTCCGTACAACACACTCAGCAGGGTTAGCAGTATCACCACAAGGCCCACTTGCGCTTTGCGCGTTTTGGGAGACGCTGTGTTCAGAGGCAGCTGCTGTTTGTCCATAGCACTGTGGTCAGACGTGGAATGAAGGATGACGGCACTGGTGTCCGGCTTTATAGTCGTTTCACCTGGTTGGCAGCGACCCAGGAATTGAAGGAACTGGGCCAGCCTTGCCATTTGACGAAATGAAACAGTTTGCCACGTCGACGTTCCGTTTTCAAAATCTGCTCCACCGTGTAGTAGTCTTGCTGTGTTTTTACGACGGGCTGTAATTCCGTCTCTTAAAATGTCCCTAGCAACGGTTCCCCTTGAAGATCTTCCAGTTCATAGACTCGCTGCTGTCGGGGTAGGCGCCGTTTAATCAGGAAGTGTTCATCGCTCCAGTTGGGCAAGTAACTTTTCACAAATTGACCTTTGACTTTACTGATCCGTACAGGGTCCCCGACCTTGTACACCTCCTTCGTCGTTCGCTGCGATTGCCTGGGGTACAAGACACGCCGGACTTGTGCTTCATTGCGTTGGGTCACGGTAATGGGGGCTCTCTCTATACTCCGGTGATAGGCTCGATTGTAACCACTCACAAGTTTCGGGAGAACATCGATGTACCGCCTTGTATTCTTATAGGTGAAATATTTATACATGCGGCCTTTGAATGTCCTGTTGAACCTTTCCACCACGGAAGGCTTGGTCTCGTTGTACGTATGGAAGAAAAACACCTTCTGGGCTTTCAGAAACTGTTGGAACGGTCTGTTGAGGAATTCCGTGCCTTCGTCGGTTTGCAAATACAAGGGTTTGCGCCCGGTCTTGAAGATGTCCTTGAACGCCGCTATGAGATTCGCCCCCGTTTTCGTCCGGATGGGTACCACCCACGCATACTTGGATAGGATATCGATGCACGTCAAGATATACCGATTCCCATCGTTGTGTTTGGCAAAGGCGCTCATATCGACCAAATCCGCTTGCCACTGGGCATCTATTCCTCCCACGATGGCCCGGTTCCGTAGAAAATGGCGACGGACAGATCGATGTAAGGTATAGGTGTCTTGTTTTCTTAACCAATCTCGGACTTGGGCACGTTGTATCCCCTGGGGTTTGGCCGCTCGATAGAGAGCCGACAATGCACTATAGGCCGCCGGACTGTCGGGACTGTAGTATAAGTTATCCAACACCTTCTCCCAGCGCTTCATGGTGACGAATGATGATGGACCCTGGCTCTATCGTTTATTTATAACGGGTATATCTTAGGCCGGAGTTTCTTTCTGATTTTCTTCGTTGGCTTCCACAGTGTCCATGGTAAATGACCAGTCCAGCTCGTCTGATGACCGCTTGATAAGCACTTGATCCACATCTACTACGGCATCTTCCAATGCAGACCATAGATCAGGGTGAAGGGTAAAATGCACTGTACCTCCATCTAGCCGAGCCAATTGAGCAAAGAAAGGGCCGCGTCGGATGTACACATCGTGAC
This sequence comes from Hanleya hanleyi, assembly GCA_036873755.1. NCBI lineage: Eukaryota > Metazoa > Mollusca > Polyplacophora > Lepidopleurida > Hanleyidae > Hanleya > Hanleya hanleyi. The sequence continues at coordinate 1,856 of JAVTVY010009145.1, read as the reverse complement.
ACAAGTGGATGAGGGCGCCGTCCAGTTCACCAGACAACACCCGTTTGAATTTGGTCCAGCCCTCCCGGGACAGACAAATGTGGGCCGGGCACGGTTGTGTAGGGTCCGCATCACAGATGTCTCCCACCTCCTCCATGATATCGACCTTATCCGTATAAACGTGCAGGAAAACCTCGGGGGTCAAGCTGAGATACGCCAGTATTATATGCTCCGTCATGGTCAGTACGTGAATGGTACCAGATTTGACTGTCTCTCGTATTTATAGGGAGAACCCCGTGAGATAAAAGATCGGGCGGTGAAAGTCTAGCCGGGTAATCAATGGCATCATCGTCTGGTTCATTGCTAGACATTTGTTCATTGGGTTCTGCCGCCGCTTCTCTCAGGGCACGAGCCCACTCCAACTCGTCTGATGACCGCTCGTCCGGTGTAAACAGCTGGTCCACGATAGGCACCACTTTCTCGAAGGCTGTCCACAGATGGGGGTCTAGGGTGAAGCCTCGCGTAGGGTCTTGGTAGCGGCCCAGGCGTGGGAAGACGCCCACGGTGTACGTAGATGGCATTGTCTATGTGGATGAGGTGTCCGTCGAGCTCGCCGCTCAACACCCGTTTAAATTTGGTCCAGCCGTCACGGTGTAGCGTAACCGTATGCGATACGGTCTCAGCGCGCGACCAGCAAACATCTCCACGGTTTTCCACGAGGGTGACTTTATCTTCATAGACGTGTAACCCCACCCGGGGTGTAAGGGGAAGGATGGCTCGTAGAACTGGTGACATGGTTGACCCAATGACGATCGTTGAATGACGCACACTGTGTCTGACCCTCGTATTTATAGTCAGGTCCCACTGTCAATGCCACAGCGCCAGGATCAATAGGGCACAGACCATGACTAGGCCAACCAGCCGTCGCTGATTCCGGCGTGAGCGCTCGTGGTCCATAGCCCGAGCATCAAGGATGGCTGTCATAGTCCAGTAGTGGTGAGTGATGGCACACCTCTCCATCGAGTGCACTCTGTCGAGGACCGCTTCTGTGAACTCGTTCAGGATCTGGCGTCGCCCCTCGTTGTCGTCGCCATCTGAAAACATGGACCGAACCACTGCTCGGTAACCCGTGAGCGAATTAACCACGGTCGCATGCTGTAAAATGCGAGTCGCATAGGGACGGGTGTCCGTCATGGTTCTGAAACCGTAGGAATGGAGGTGTAGGATCCAGAGAGACGTGTTTCATAGACCATGTCACACATGCGCGCCTAGACGTAGCTCTACGGGTGTAGTCCGTGAGACGTACTATTCTGATGGGTTAGTCCAAAAAACAGAGCAACAACAACAACAAAGATTACAGCGCCGGAGGATCCCCTGGAAAATCTTCTCCACGTCTCATGGTATAGCTCCGGTGAGGCAGGCTCAGGCTGGTGAGGCAGGCTCAGGCTGGTCAGGTCAAGCAGGCCAATGAATGCAGCATTGCCCTAAACATTCCCACTTTTATACACCTACATAGAAGTACCCGGATGTAGGCGCGGACGTAGGCGAAAAGCATCCCAGTACCCGGATGAAGCAGACGTGAGCCAATTCTAGTACCTGTCCATTGGTTCTTTTCTCGACCGCTGATTGGCTCTTTTTTCTCGACCGCTGATTGGTCCAAATGGAACTGCCCATCTTTCCCAGGTTAATTTAGAATCCCCTTTTTGTGCTCAAGCTCTGACTGTCTCGAGGACGCAACATTGTATCATTGGACATTGGACCGCCTGACCTGGATGTGATCTTTTGACCCGCGCGCGCACTGCCAGTGATGACGCGCGCGCGCGCGCGCTGCGGCCGGAGAACCCGCGCGCGCGCGCTGCGCTGCGGGGCCGGGGCGG
>JAVTVY010009144.1:0-42998 GCA_036873755.1 Hanleya hanleyi | reverse complement strand
ACTTTTATCTCACATTGCAGGATATACTTTGAACTTCAACAGCCAGTGATATTTTGGATGACATCGTGGACATAGTGTATGAGGCAGTGCCAAGGCAGTATTTCTGCAAGTCAAACTCCTCCAAACACAGGCCCATATTCTGTGATTGACCATCCTCTCAACAGTTGTAAAGACCCTGTGCTAACTACCCAATTTATACCTGGGAAAGTAAGTGTATTTGCACAATTACATATTAACACATATGCAGGTTACATGCATGTACATGTACCTTTCTCCAAAGGGCACACAGAGCTCTTTCGTCCTGCAGCAGCACGTTCTCAAGAGAGTGGGAGACAAAGCAACTCACTGGTAAAACCAGAGGTTGACCCAATTTTAGACCAGGCCAGCATCACATCACTAACGCTCTGCCTGGACTAGCTCAAATTTGCAAATATCTTTTTCTATTACATATTTTGTGTTCATGATCAAATATACATATAAATTGTCAAGTACGGGGTCATTTATATCGCTATTTTCTTTAGGGCCCTTGGTGGTTATAGGTGGTCTAAGGCACATTGCTGGTAGCCTCATAGTTCCAGCCCTATGTGTGAAAGTATTTTAGTTACTTGCCGATGGGCGGTGGTGATGTCCGGGCACTCCAGCTTCCTCGGCCACTAAAACTGACTGTCACCATATGAGTGAAATATTCTTGAGTGTGACAATAAAATTAAACTCAACTCTACCATTTCTCGCTATTCTCTTAGTAAGCAATGAAGACTGGGAGACCGGATACTGATCGGTCAAAATGATAATATGCTGCCTGCTCATAGTTTGTGGGGGGGGGGGAGGACAATTGACTCTCATTTACACGTGAGAATGTTAAAATCCAGTTTACCGTACTGGTTTCATTTCAACAAGCTATCAGTTCAGCATGCAGCAATTATATTGCTTTTCACAGTTTATAATACTACTAATTCAGCTACATGTATGCATCGTTTCAGATTGTGCAAGGTATCAGCATGAGGATCTGCCTTCAAAGGAAATGAACCCCACAATTAACTCTTACACATATATAATATCCAGGTAAACATCTTGCTACACATATGAGTTGTTTTAAATATACTACTTTTTTAGCTCATCTGGGCCGAAGGCCCGATGGGCTTATGTCATGGCCTGATTGTCCGTCGTCTGTCGTCCGTCGTCTGTCGTCCGTCGTGCGTAAACATCTTCTCTGAAACCGATTAAATATGACTGCCATGGTGGCCATCTTGAATTTGCCATTGAAACATTGTTATCGCGATTTCTCAGGAACTACTGCATAGATCTTTCTCAAATTTGGTACACAGGTTCCCCTTGGGGTCTAGTTGTGCAAGATACCTTTTGTGGTCTTATTCACAAATCCAATATGGCCACCAGGTGGCCATCTTGGATTTCCCCATGAAACATTGTTATTGCAATTTCTCAGGAACTACTTTGTGGATCTTCCTCAAATTTGGTACACAGTTTCCCCTTGGGGTCTAGTTGTGCAAGATACCTTTTCTGCTCTGATTCGAACATCCAATATGGCCACCAGGTGGCCATCTTGGATTTCCAGATGAAACATTATCCCCGATTTCGTAGGAACTACCGCATGGATCTTTCTCAAATTTGGTACAGAGGTTCCCCTTGGGTCTAGTTGCGCAATTAAGATACAATTTATGGTCTGATTGAAAAATCCAATATGGCCACCAGGTTGCCATCTTGTATTTACAGATGAAAAATTGTTATCATCATTTCTCAGGAACTACTGCATGTATCTTTCTCAAATTTGGTACAGAGGTTGCCCTTGGGGTCTAACTGTGCCAGATACCATTTGTGGTCTGATAGAAAAATCCAATATGGCCACCAGGTGGCCATCTTGGAATTCCCCATGAAATTTTGTTATCGTGAATTCTTAGGATAATACTGCATGGATGTTGATACACAGGTTCCTCTTGTGGTCCAGTTGTGCAAGATACCTTTGTTTGGTCCATTTTGATAATCCAATATGGCCGCATCTTGAATTTCCCATGAAACTTTATCATAAAATCTCAGTGAATAACTGCATGGATCATTCAGTGTTCAGGGGGAACAACACAAGTTAGAAACTCATCTGCAGTTCTTTAGTAAAAATTTCTCACAGCTACTTTCTCTAGTTACAGACAGATGAGCTACAGTGCTGTGGCACTATCTTAATGCATTTGAACACTCTGGTTAACATGGTTAACTCATTGCCTACAGCAAGCCGCTGTAAGCGGCTCACGTTTCTTTAACTTGCGCCGGAAAGCCGCTGACAGCGGCTTCTTGGCAGCCTTATTTAAACACACCTGTCATTGTTTGTTTTCAGCCCCGGAAGCCAAAGTGACCAATTAACGCTTCCATGATATATGAATCACTGGGGACATTCCATTCAGGCTCGATTTAGCGGTTATGACGTCGGGAATTTCCAAATAACCTCATATATCATGTGACAATTGAGAGGGAAACCCCAAACATAGCGAATGTTGTGTGTTTGTTATCTCCTGACTACACAACATGCAAATTCAAGAACAGTTTTCATCATCAGTTTTTATTTGTACGAATCACGAAAGCATCAATGATTGTAAAAATATATAGATAGCCTCATGAAATGCGACAAATGAAAGGGATTTCCCAAGCATGGCGTCATCATCTCGTGTGGGCGACGTAACTTCGTAAGTGGTCAGTGTTTTTTTTTTTTCGCCCGACTTGAAAAAAAACAACAAACAATTCAAGAATGGTTTCCATCATTAGTTTTTATTTATATGAATCCCCAAAGCATAAGGATTGTAAAAATATTTAGTTTACCCTACCTACGGTGCCATGGAAAAATCTGAGCCATTATTATAACCATATGCGGAAATTTATTTTTTTGCAAAATTTATTCCGTCCAAACGTGGATATTTATTCCGTAGGCAAAGAGTTAATAGTGAAGTATCCATGACTTCATGTTAGCATTTGCTGTTCATAAAATAACCTTGGCACAAATAAAAATGTCCAAATTTCATCGGATTCCATTCATATGTACAGTATATCATTAAAATTTATCATTGACAAGAAAAAAAAACTCGAACTCCTGATTCATCATATAATTCATCCATTGTTTCTGATTTTGGAGTCGAGCATAAACACCATTATGACACAGTTACATTCTTCAGCACAGCATTCAGCATGGTGCATCCTTTGTATTAGTAGCTCTCCAGAGGTCTGCAACTGACACTTCCATATTTAGAATTTTTTTGAAGATACACATTTCTGGCAGTTATATTATGTGAATAGAAACGTAATGTTATGAGTCATTCGGTGTGACTGCACACTAGTATTGCTCTAGGATCTGAAGAATCGCTATTCCTAGAAACACAAAACTTGCATGACCATCTTCAATTTATGCAAAGTTATGAATTATCCGTATCTCTCACAACATTCACTGTTCAACGTGAAAGTTGGTATACATCATCGATACATCAACAGACTAATTCCAATGAATTACCAAACCATTGTTTTTTTGATCAGGCAGAACCTTGGTAACTTAGCTGTAATATATGCAAAATTATTTATACTTTTTCTGATACCATTCAAGGGTTGAATACGAAAGTTGGTGTACATCTTTGATAGATTAAGAGACTTTAAATGATTGACCAAACTGGTTCATTGGGCCAAAACCTTGGCGATCATGACTGTAATGCATGCAAAATCATTCATCATATTCATCTTTTATTCTTGTCAACTGTTTAATGTGAAATTGAAGTCATATACATCACCCGAGACTTTTGTACAACTGAAAAGAGCCACATGTAAACATTGTTTATGTCAGACAGGCTAATGTAGTCTTTGTCTTGATGTTTACATGAAGTGTATACCCTATAAAGTGATATATCAGTATTAGTTTAATGTGCTAGGATTGTGTTTTTGGGAAAATAAGAGTTAGATGTACTACAGAGTAATACAGTACAGTATTACGGTATGGCGCTTTCCGTCCATTTCTTGTCCAGGCTCTGTATCTGAAGGTTTTTTCATCTGGCACAAGTTCTTGTGGGTGTATACATTAGGGAAAGATGATGTGTCAATTACCAAATTAATGTATCTGCATTCAGATTGCGTTTGTAATAACAGTATGATCACCCCACATTTAATGTACATGTGTATCATTGGCAGTGAAAGGAAAGCGTGACATGCCAGTTTTGCAACTCATCATGGGTAATTTGTTTCATATCAAAACAAAGGCCTGAATACACCGGCCAGCATCAGGTACATCTAGTGCCTGTAACTCTGTCAGTGCCTTTTTTTCGACTTCATAATTATTGCAGATATGTTTCTTGATCATAATACGTGTATGCAATCTTGCTCTGTACGATATGTTAGAGAACTCTAGTATCCCAATAGTTGTTTTTTCACACACCCCTCTAAAACGGAGGTGAAGAAGGCCATGTTTTCTGGCAGACCCGTCATTGAAGACAACTTCAATCGGCAACACTTTGCGTGCAATATATATGGCCTATTTCACTCCTTGGTTGAATGGTTCCCCACATGTAGTCACCTATTGTATGTGTCTTACATGACGGATTTGCCTGTTTTCTCAATGGAGTCACACATAGAAAGGTGCCATAGGCAACAATGGACATACTTATCTGCAGTGGGTGGTATAAAAAATAGATTATTATGTACCGTAATGTATACAACATATATTTTTGCCCGTTAACAATTCACTATGGTTACTTAAACTGTATACTGTAGGTTGGTGACTATATATAAGCCATGTTGCCTTATATTTTTGTATTGTCCTGATGTCTTAATCAAAAGTTATTCACCTCCTTCGCCTCCATCGTAGTCTGCTTATTGGCTGCCCGTGACTTAACATGTTCTTCCAGTTTGAGCAGTTCACCTCATTTCACAGGTCGTGAGTTATGGGTAACTTTTAGTTTAGTTCAAATGTGAAAAGTTGTATCATTTTGTTTTCATTTTATTGTAATTCATGATATTAATGTTGCAATCCGATTGTTATTTTTTGACCTCCAGGTTGCTGGTACATCATGTCCAAAATGGCAAACAAGTGTTGTGCAACGTGACAATAAACTCTCCAATAACCAGCTAACTTTCCATAGGTCGCTGTATATAGGTAAATATGCCAAATTTTACCAACATTATTTTGTATAAGTATACATGTATATTCAACCACAATGAGTTATCAAATAATAACATTGTGTTGCCAGCTGTGCTCTGCCTGAATATAATTTGCCCGCTTTATTGAGGTGCAGACTGGAGCCAGAGCATGTTTGACTTGGGTTATTATGGAAAGACATGATATCTTTCCTTCTGTTCTTGTATAATATGCATTGTTATTCATTTCTCCAGTTGTTTTTCATTCAAGTCCAGCTATACATGCATTTTCCAAAAACTAACTTGTCTAAGCCATTTCGACAAAATCTTTACCGAATCCTATTCCATCACATAGCCTGATAGCTTACATCATACTCCACTTAAAGGTCAACCCAAACGGTCTGATGTCAAAAATATAGAAAAAATATTCATTTTGATTCTGAAATTAATCACATTTTTTTTCATATTTTTGTGCCCTCTGGTTGGCGAGATATTGCTGTTTGAAAGGTGAAAATTGCTCTCCTGTCAATTCCAGCTGTGACGTCATGAAGGGACAGCCGATTTGAACTCTCTATATTAAAGCCTATACCACAGTCATAGGCACCTGCTCATTTCTGTATATTTTTGTAGTATCGGGGCATTATTTGTTACAGATACCAGCGGGAGGTTGTACTTTTACTATAGATGAAATGTCAGTCTTCATTTGTGGCCTAAAGATGAGAAAACCGCTGAAATTTGTACATAACCCGAGGGTGTGGTAAAGCGGCCCGGGCCATACTCGTAACTATTTGCTTGGTGCATTTTGACAGAAAGACATCATTCGATCATCTGGACAGCGTTGTAGTGGAACTGGGGTATAAACCAAAACTAAAGGGAACCATGATTCCAAACACAAAGTTGAAGAAAAGTCAGAATGCCACGGTAAAGAAATCGTAGAACAAGGAGAAGTGACGTACGGGTTATGCGACCACGGACATCGGTTCCACAGTACCTTGCCTGCAAGCCGGGCCTCAGGCAGGGAGACAGCTGTACGCGCCTACGGGGCCCTGCATGCTCGCTCTCCCAAAATCCACCCCAGCGAACATTACGGGAAAACGGCTAAGGAGACTTCTAGTAATGTTAATATTTTCATGATTCTGTGACATTTGGGATTGTGGGAATGTCACTGGATTTCAACTGTCAGAATTGACGTAATTTCTCGGAAACTGAGCAAAAGTGAATGCCGATCTATTCGTCGTTTCTACACCCACTCACTCCGGATAACTTTCGGCCATGGATTTCCAGTCTTGTTATCAAACAGTGTTATGTGTGAAATTGGTATCTCTTGGAGAATATGGGAAAACAATCCGAATTAAAATCAGACATATATCAACATACCTATCAACAGTTTACTGTCCATTCCGTCGAATCCCGGAGTTCACCCCATCGATACCAACGTGCTAGTTCGTTGTATCACAGAATCGTTCTACATTTAATACAGTTTGAAATATTTGGACTTTTGGTCTTTATAGATATAAAGTTTCAAGTTGGGTACTAATCTGTATTGAATAAACGGCCTGGGCCGAAAGCTGTCGTGACGGAATTGGAGTGTCAAAATCGTGTCAAAAATTAGCAGAGTTGTACCCGGCTCAAATTCATAGGGCTGAATTCCTTCGTTGGTCTGCAAAAAAAGTGTTATTTTGCACGTTATCATCATCCTCTGTGTCTATTTCATCTTCTTGGTGAAAAATGTTTCCATCAAACAGGCCTAGGGTTCCCGCGGTCATGGAAAATCCTGGAAAGTCATGAAATTTGAAAATTGATTTCCCAGGCCTTGAAAGTCATGGAAGTTTGTGTCTGGTCATTGAATTTTGTGATAGGTCATGGAAAAAATAAAAGGAACCTGAAAATGTCGGCCAGGTCAATATTTCTCTTGATTTTTTTTTTCACCGAAAAGATGAATTTCCTGGACCAGCGAATGTTCTATTTGCCGAGTGTTGTGTATGGTCTACGAATGCGATCAAGTGTGCATCAGGGAAGGTAACTTTGGCATGTTTGGTCTTGGAACTCCCAGCGTGCATTTAGGAGGAATAGGCTCTTCTCAAATTGCATCAGTGTAAAAAGAAATGCCATGAAAATGCTCTTCTCACTCATCATGGCTGTGGACAGATTTTCTCGATGCCCCATGAGAATTTCTGATAGGTCATGGAAAAGTCATGAAATTTGTCCATAAAAGGTCATGGAAAGTCATGAAATTCAATCTGAATTTCTATGCATGAACCCTGATCAAAGGAGCAAATATCGCTCGAATCGACATCTGAATTGGAGCTCTGACTGTACCGACGCTTTCCATGTTATCAGCTACTGACCACATTCCCTGTGTGACGTCACCAACCCAGCCGTCAAACTGTCAAATAGCCCACTTTGTTCCCATATTGAATGTGTTTCTAATCAGATTAGAATTTTTCAATATTTTTTTCCGTGCAAAGTGAAGTATGAACTATGAGGATTTTCAAGCATTTCTAGACAAAAAAAAATTGCGTTTGGGTTGACCTTTAATACATCCATCCACCTCCTCCTCCCATCTTTTTTCACTTAGTGCTTTCTCCTGTCTCCTAAATTGAGCTTGAATACCCTCATATTTTCCGGAAGATCCAGTCCCTCTGAAAATGTTGACAAAAGTGTTGTCACTAGCAATAACATATTTGCACCCCTCTTTCTTGTTGCTTTTATGTATTTTGTCTATGGTAAGCTAGTTCACTATTGGCATATTGCAGATACGGTTGATATGCAGCTTTACAGAACCACATTCAATTTGCCAGTCTCTCCATCAGTAAGACAATGTCAATTTGCCAGTCTCTCCATCACTAACACAATGCCAGTTTGTATTATCTGTGCTGCACCTTCTCCGCATTTTCTCACTTTTATGGTTCTAATTCATTCTCCTGAGTGAACAGCGATTACAGGTAATATGTAATATCTCATGGTGTATAAATTGTCATAATCTTGTTCTTAGGGTGGGTCGGCAGTATCCAAAATAACCATATATGCAAGTTGCGGCGCAGTAAAAAAGCACATCAGTGCATGTTATTGTGTTGTGAACGTCATGGTTTTGCGACGTTGTAATGTGATGTCACGAATTACACTGACTCATTGTGTTACGTCACTCCAGCTGTTCTTCAAAACACCCAGGCAAAGTTGTGATTTAAAGGTTTTTGGCGTGATTATGTGAAAAAGTAGTTCATGGATCCACCCGGCCCCCACTAAATTTTTATTTCATGTTTAGAATCTGTATTTCGTTTCTATTTGCAATCTATATTCAAATGGATATTATATGCATTATGCATTTCAATCTACACTTTAATGTGACAACTCCGAGCTTCTCTACGTAATTGCAACATAATGCAGGAGCAAAACAGTAAATCGGTTTCTTGTCTGGTACTCCTTATAAGCAAAACATGCTACTTGTAATTAGTAATAAACATGAGCAGACTCGTCTGTACTCGTCTGTACCCAGCTGTGAACGGCATTTCCATATTCTGACAGTCGAGTCACAGTTTCCATTCATGTGAATACCTCCATCCTTGCCCCGTCATCTTACACTGTTAATTCTTAAGTCACCTTTGTCCTGCAACACTTTTCCTTTATGGTTATTGTGTTTGCTTTTTACCTCTTCAGTTGCAGGTACATCTATGCTGAAATCTCAGGCAACAAGGTTATAACCCGGCCAACAATCATGCAGAAATGTACATGTCATCAAGCGCATCAACCATGTCAACAGTCTCCGTACTAATCAAGGTCTTTATACCATGTATTTTCACCAGTTTGAGGTGAAATCTTACAGTAGTTAATTTAAAGATATTTACATGAGCTTATTAATGGCTGTCTTTATGCAATATCATGGAATCCACAAATATATGAATGGCTCTTTGTGCATTGTAAATTTTTGGTTAACGAATAGTTCTCACCTCTAACCTTGTGGTACTCAACAATGTCATGTGCTCTACACAGTACATTTTGTGAACATGTACATGATGTGGTCATTATCATATAAATATGTTTAGTAGTCCTATATTTCCACTCCTTTTTCAGATTCTTCCCAGTCTATGAACAGCAGCCTGCAATGAAATGCTCATGAACAATGCTATTTGCCTGTTTAACATCCTGGAACTGTATATCCAGCATTTTGGAAGTTGCACTGTTCTTCATGTGGATGGTATGGTTTCATAACAAACGTATATGGTGTATATGTACAGTAATCACATTACCTGTAAGGAAGTTACTGTTACCAGGCGCAATAATCATGTTGAAACACATTGTGGTATCAGCAGACAAATTCAACTCAAGTCCGTACATGTGCATAAGGTACATATATACTCAGAATTTATTCCCATATACTACAGAATAATGTGACATGAAAACGTTGATACGCGAAACACTTAATGTTCAACGAGGAATGAGCGAAAGGGAAGAGGTTTAGGACAATGGTAGCCATTCAATGTGAACAGGCAGACACGCTGAACAAGTATTAAGGAAGGACAAAGGTAGAACAACACCAGTACACTGTAAAAAAGCCCAGTACAATGTAAAACACACATGCATCACAATATAAAATCACAGTGAATATGAAAGACATACTGTAGATGCCTTATTATTTGCGTGAATTATCGACCAGGGTTTTACTTTCAATCCGTGTTCGCGGGATCTAACATACGCAGCTAATGTGCACGAGTGGACTAGGAATGCAGGGGTGAATCCCACAGAATTTTTTTTTTTCTCCCAATATCTGCCATTCCTTTAACTATGAACTAAACTATGCTATCTAAAAAATGTCCTATTGAAATTTCAACCTACAACCGTCAATAGTAATGTTGAAAATAGTACAAATACGTCTCATTAAATGAGTACACATCTTTAGCCAGTATTGTATTCTTCCAATCATCTTTGAGATAAGACCTGGCCACCAGTAACCATGAGGCAAAATTCAGTCAAAATCCAGTTATGTAAGTCTTCCGGTTTTTGCCGGAAATCCGGTTTTTTGTTGAAACTTGGAAAAAATTCCGTTTTTATAGAAATTTAGATTCTCGTCCGGTTTTATCAGGAAAGTGATACTTGATGTCGACTAAATCGATATTTGAGCGTTCAAAACGCATTTTTAACCTGATCTTGATAAAGTATGTATTGTTACCATTTTTGATCCTCAAAATTGGATCCCGATCGTCTCTAGCGAAGAACCGACGTAGTCGCCATTTTTATAATGATTTGTCCGCCACGTGATACGGGAGACAACTCGGGAGACAACTCGAGTTCGAGTTCGAGTTGTCTCCCCTGTAGTACTGGCGCTCAAATCGCTAGCAGCCGAAACTATTATGGGATATTGCGTGGCGTGTCTGAAGTGAAAATTGCGCCTTTTTTGCCGGAGTGAAAATCATGAGCGTGTTACATCGCAGTGCCGACATAGACGTCAATGAGGTGGATAAGAGTATCAAAAATAAGTTTCGTTGGTCATGGCTGGAGGACAAAGACTGTCACGGGGATCACCTTTCAGACTACATAAGGAAACTCAATTTGCCAGGTTTGGCGGAATGTGGCATTTGTAATGATAGAGTACGTTACGGCAACTCAGGAAAATTTTTTTTACAAGCTCACGCAAAATCGGCAAAGCATCTCTCAAGACGCAAAAATAACACTGCCTGTATTATTTACAGCAACAAAATCCATACAGGAGTCTCTGAATAAATTTACAGAAATTAATTTTCAAAATAAGTTTGCTTATTTCAGAATCAGAATGAGGGTGTATGAAACAGGTTTTGCTTGAAAAAAAAACACAAAAAACGTAGTGGCTTGCCAATCATTTTTTCTTATTTTATTTGCCAGAAATTGGCTCGAATGCATCTCCAGCCATCTAGGACCCCAGAGCTTCCAGGGGCCTAGGCGGCCCCTGGACCCCGGCCTAAAGTGCTAGGATAGTATTTTCAGGTTTTTTGACAAAAGTCCACTTACATCACTGAAAATCGCAATTCGTTCATCATAATTGGTATGTTCTTTCTCAGAGTATATGTCAGGAGAAGAATGTTGCTTCTAATATGGTTGTTAACTGTTCTGACATAATAGGTACACCTAATTCATTGCTGATACATAGGTGGTGCAACCCATTCTCTACAGACTTACTCTTGTGTACTTCTATAAGAGTGTGTACCTCTTGCATGTCTTGCATTCATATGGTCTAATCGGTCGACAATATTATTCATCTTCAATATAGTAAGATAATTTAAAGGGAATTTTTTTTCTTTTATCGGAAGTATATATATATAGGCTTAGACCTATCGAGTCCCCAAAATTATTTTGGAAAAGAATATCTTCACTTTGACACACATATCGGGCAAATCCTCAGATAATCAGAACTCATAATTTGGCATATGTTTTAAAATTCTGGTTATTGGATACAACTATCCTTCAGAACTCCGGGCAAGAAACAAGTTGAGCAGTTTAGAGGTTGAGACTCCGGTTACCGGTTGTCATGTGACCGCCAGCTGAACACTGGGAGTGAGTGAGTAGCATTTAACGTCGTTTCCAACAATTTTCAGTCCTATCCTGACGGTGCCTACATGTGCCTGGACACGAGAGTGCCCTCAGTTCCTTTTACCCTGGACACTCATAAGCCCAGCTGTGAGCGGGGATATATTCATATCCTGAAAGTCCTCGGTGGGACTCGAACCCACACCAGACCAGCAGCCGAGATTACGAGCGTGCACTCTTTCCCCACGGCCACTCTCCCGCCCCGGCCCAGAGCTGAACACTGGTATGCTGTTCAAACAGATGAAACTCTCTTTCATATGTAGGCTTGTACATATGATTGTTTGTACAAATGCAGGAGTAGAACTCTCAAAGAAAAAATTTACCACCCCAAATACAAGCATCGCTTTTGATTTCATATAGGATTTATTCAAACATTCAGTCATCAATTGAAGCAAAAATTACTAGCATTTTGGAATTGTATCCAGTATGATTGAAACATACTGTTCACAGTGTATGAATATATTTTTCGACAATAGTTAATCAGCGCTGACCAAACGGGCGATCTTTGTCGGGCATGTATAATATGGGCTATTATAGAGAACTATTGTAAAACAGCAGAAATGCTCATTATACAAAAACAAACGGTAACATATTGTCATATTCCGAACTTGGCATTTGTTCATACCAAACATTTAATATTTCTTCAAAGTCATTGTTTACCAGGCTCTTCAGACCTGGTGAATCTCACCCACTGGGGGCCACCTGATGTGGACCCTGCATGTGTTGGTGCATAACATCACATGAACTGACTAACATTCTGACATTGGCTTTTGTAACATTGTGTTATCATCTCCTCATCAGGGTTAACATTCATTCATTCATTTCATTTATTCACCAATATAATATTAGCATTCTACAGTTCAGCTTTGAGAAGTTAACAATGTTCAATATAGGTTAGCCTTTATAAATAAATATGTATGGAAAGTATTAAAACTCCAGGGGGCTTGTTTTATCCATATATGACTAAATAATATGAATTCATTTTATTTGGTATTGGCGAACGTTTGTTGAAAGATTTGATAAATTAACCATACCGCATGCACCTCCTATCGATAGCATACACTTCGACTGTACGTTGAGCATTATCTCTACTAATCATATCTGTGCTTTTATTGAACAAAGCAAATTCAATAGGTATTTTTATCTTCAGTTCTTCAATTGCTTTCAGTGGTATTTACTCACAAAATAATTGTTGAATATGCAATATTTCAACAAGTGTTATGAAGCTTCACAATGTTGTCAGTAGCTCACATAAATTTTATCATGCATAACCAAAATGACCTTATCCCATAAGTCGCTCAGGTGTTTACATGTCATTTTTTATTCATTCAGATGCACGACCCTGTGGTCCTTGATGTGGAGAAGACAAAATCAAAGCATCCCAGAGTTTAGCGATCCCGGGTTATTATGGTGAAGACAATTTGAAAATGTGTTGTCCGTCACAAATGTGACACCCTGACACCTCACATGTGTGTTTTTAGCTCATCTGGGCCGAAGGCCCGATGGGCTTATGTCATGGCCTGATTGTCCGTCATCATGCAGTCGTGCGTAAACATCTTCTTCTCTGAAACCGCTTAACCGATTAAGCTGAAACTTGGCATGCATGTTCCCCCCACTGAGTGCACCAGAATTTGTTCATGCCGTGTCGATACTATTTTAAATATGGCCACCAGGTGGCCATCTTGGATTTCCCCAGGAAATTTTGTTATCGCGATTTCTCAGGAACTACTGCGTGGATCTTTATCAAATTTGGTACACAAGTTCCCCTTGGGGTCTAGTTTTGCAAGATACCTTTTGTGGTCTGATTCACAAATCCAATATGGCCACCAGGCGGACATCTTGAATTTCCCAATAAAACATTTTTATCGCGATTTCTCAGGAACTACTGCATAGATCTTTCTCAAATTTGGTACACAGGTACCTCTTGGGGTCTAGTTGTGCAAGATATCTTTTGTGGTCCGATTCAGAAAACCAATATGGCCACCCAGCTAGGGGCCATCTTGGATTTCCCCATGGAACATTGTTATTGCGATTTCTCAGGAACTACTTCATGGATCTTTCTCAAATTTGGTACACAGGTTCACCTTGGGGTCTAGTTGTGCAAGATACATTTTGTGGTCTGATTCAGAAATCCAAAATGGCCACCAGGCGGCCATCTTGAATTTCCCGATTAAACATTGTTATCACGATTTCTCAGGAACTACTTCTCAAATTTGGTACACAGGTTCCTCTTGGGGTCTAGTTGTGCAAGATACCATTTGTGGTCTGATTCAAAAATCCAATATGGCCACCAGACGGCCATCTTGGATTTCCCTATGAAACTTTATTATCGCGATTTCTCAAGAACTACTGCATTGATCTTTCTTAAACTTGATACACAGGTTCCCCTTGGGGTCAAGTTGGGCAAGATACCTTTTCTGGTCCGGTTTACTGCATTGATTACTGCATGCATCATTTAGTGTTCAAGGGGTGGGGGGGGGGGACAACACAAGCTAGAAACTCATCTATTGCAGTTCTTTAGTAAAAATTTCTCACAGCTGCTTTCTCCAGTTACAGCCAGATGAGCTACAGTGCCGTGGCACTATCTTTTGTATGATTCCAAAGGAGCCTTTCCATTTGATGTCTGGACTTGAGCTGAAACAATCACTTTGCAGTTTAGATTATGTATATTTCAGTGGCAAAATCAGACATATTTGGAAATTTTATACCGCCCACAAGTGATATGCATGAATTGACAAACCACCACTTTTACCTGTTGCTGGCCTATCGAAATTACAAGCAAATTTAGCCCTTCATTCTGGGAACATCCTAAAGAGGTAACCCTTCACATGTGGACTGCAATGAAATTTTCTGGACAATCTGCGATAGTGAAATATGTTGCGATAATGAAGTATATATTTCACCACATCTAACTTGTGCCAACCATTCATGAAGGGAACGGGTGGAAATGATCATCAATAATAAACATGCCATATGTTTGTTTTATGAAAGCTGTGTCGATGGACCATGCTTCATGTAAATTGTTTGGTTGGCAAAATTGTCACATCACAATTGAAAGCGGGCATCCTCAATGCTTGTTGTATGACTTCATAATCAGGACCTCACATCATCACGCTCGCAACAAGGGAAGTTTTGCTGAGCAGACAAATGTTATCTTGAACTCTCCAAAGCATGTCTGGCAATAATGAAGTTTGGTGAAGTGAGGGAGTATTCAAATTATGACTGATATTCTTGCTGCTACTGTGTATGTTGACTTTGCTGAATATAACCGAACATGCCTTTATAATGGCAGACTTCAATGTTGAAAACAGCGGAGTACTTGGGAGTTGAAAATGTTCTGTCCTTTTTAAGGCTGATTTTGGTAAATTGTCAAATTTCAATGCTCTTAAATAACCCTCAGTGGCATGAGGATCATTTTCAAGCCATCATAAATTTCTGTTATTTATACATTATGTTTTTGGTTTTCTTTATATTCAAGGGTGAAAAACAAATAGTGAGACAGAAGCCCCTTACACCAACAAGTACCGACCACAGCTGCTGCTGTTGTGACCAGTGAGGATGGGCGAGGTGAATTTATGTTTGAATAGTGCCATTTTTAAACTTGATTTAAAACATTCTAGCATTAAACTTTAAAGTAGCTAAATAATATATAGCCCTCGCCTCAGTCACCCCCAGCGAGGATTTAGGTGTGTGCTCACAAAGGCTTTCAGAAAACTCAATATCTATACAAATGAGCTAGCATTCTTTTATAACCCCCTGAACAAATTTCAGGCTGTGTTTGAAAGAGCGTAAATCGCCGCAACAATGGAAAGTATTAGCCTTTAGTTCGAGACTGCAAATATAGTCTTGAACTCGAGGCCATTTTAGCTCTTTGACTGCCTGAAACTTGTTCAGGGGGTTACTAAAGAATGTTAGCTCATCTGTATAGATCCTGTGTTTTCTGAAAGCCTTTGTAGGCACACACCTAAATCCTCGCTGGGGGTGACTGAGGCCGTCCTATAGCCCTCATACTCAGAGGGCTATATATATATATTATTTAGCTACTTTAAAGTTGAATTCTCATTCCCCCAATGGGGGCTTCCAAATATATCAGTCTCAGACAGAGTGCACAATTAGCTGATTTCTCTGGGCTTTGCCGCGTTGAGCTGTATCTCTAACTAGGAATATCTGTAATATTATTGACTTTAAAGTTGCCAAAATATTCATTAGGATAAGCATAATGACCCTTTTTTCATACATAATTGGATGCATATTTTTACCCAATTTATACCGTCGTGATATAGCTGAAAAAATGTTGAAAGCGACGTTAAACCCTATTCACTCACTCACTCACTCACCCAATTTATAGCATTTTTCACCAATTAAAATTTGGTAAACTGTTGGAGGTATCACACATAAAGGCAGTCGTTGTCTACATCTGTTTGTTATGTGTGGCACAGAAGATCAAGTTAAGTTAAAGTTAAGTGAAGGCAACTTTGGATTATTATGTGCCGAATATCAGAATTCACGAGAACTAACGAGCTGCTTATGCTAATTTTGTGATGTCAACATTTTAACATTGGCTTTGAAACTCATTCTTTTCTCATGACTTCAACCCTCATGAATATGATGTTTGGTGTACATGCCTGAGGCTCCACTGTGGTGACATTGATCCAAGGGAATCTAAGACCGGCTTCATTACAGCCTGCAACATTTTGGCAGTAGGAAATGGAGGTACGACATTTCAGCACATACAATTCTGACAGTCAAATTCCAAGAATTCTACCATTGAAATTAAGATACTATAATAGAAATGATCATGTTCACAGGTGGATGATTTATTATAGATATATACAGATATGGAACAGAACTGGCATGTAGTTGTAATAAGTGTTGAAAAAAGTAAGGAGGCATCCATAAAGTACGCTTGGGGGGGGGGGGCAGTCAAAAAGTAGCTATTTCATCCTATATTCGCCAGGTTAACTTTAACTCGGTGGGGGGGGGGGGGACATTTTTGTTGATGCCCTCTATTCCCACTCTTACAGTGTATATTTAATGAGTGCAGCATGCCACTTTTGTGCTTTCATGTACCTCTAAGCATTTTTCTAGGCTATTTTATAATGACTTCTTTTAATTCATTTTACCATTAAATTCAGTGGTTTCTTAGCCCTTATTCCACATGAAATTTTGTGGGTCTGCCAAAATATGTTGTGCATACTGCCGAAATGTCCCGGTCAGGGATATAGATACACGTTGGATACATAGTGTATAGGCCTTGCTATAGAAAGATGGCTATATGCGTCGAGTCCGCCAGGCCGTATGTAGGTCACCCGGAGCGTGAAGTAGGCTACTTGATTTTGGGCCATGTGAACTATCCTCGACCTTGTCAAAGTCAGACTGGAGTGATAAGCTGGTCCAACCGAGACCCAACCTAAATTTAAGACCAGTTGCATTTGCGACAACAGAATCCAAAGTCTTGCGGCTGATACACCCCTCGCGAACTGGTAGAAATATTGTTTTGTTACCATCGACAATTTTCGCACACACACCATTTTAGTGTTCAAGCGAGGCCAAGGCGCCAATGCGATAATACAAGGATTCCTATTGGGTGGTGTACGACGCTCGTCAACCAGTTAGAATTGAATATGAAATCGGATATCTTTTCTTTCAATGTGAGATCCATATATATATGTCCGATATTCGCAGACTATATCTTCGATTCTTGCAAGATATTTATTCAATGTTTGCAGATATATATATGCGCCAATGCGATAATACAAGGATTCCTATTAGGTGGTGTATGACGCTCGTCAACCAGTTAAAATTGAATATGAAATCGGATATCTTTTCTTTCAATGTGAGATCCATTTTTTTGTCCGATATTCGCAGAATATATCTTCGATTCTTGCAAGATATTTATTCAATGTTTGCAGATATATATATGCGCCAATGCGATAATACAAGGATTCCTATTAGGTGGTGTATGACGCTCGTCAACCAGTTAAAATTGAATATGAAATCGGATATCTTTTCTTTCAATGTGAGATCCATTTTTTTGTCCGATATTGGCAGAATATATCTTCGATTCTTGCAAGATATTTATTCAATGTTTGCAGATATATATGAAATCTTTTCGGGTGTGTATTCAATCTTCCACATAACATATTCAATGTTTCGTTTATTCATTGCGTAATCAAAGATGGGCAATTGCAGTTTGAAGATATTTGCTTTCTAGAATAGCATGAAAATGATACTTATTGACGGAATATTGCAACATTTCGCCTACCATACAGGACATCGATTGATTGAGTGATGTCAATTTCAACAGAATGTTCAGGTTACGTCAAAGAATCTCTCGTATGAATGTGCATCCACGTTATTCCGACCATTACAACCGAATTCCTCACTTGTCTGTGGCCAAAAAAAATCTGTTTTATTATGGCTACGATGACTGGCACAAAGCTGTCACTCCTCAAAGTTATAACCTCCCATGTTTTATCTCTAATGCAGTTTATATGCATTATGCAGTGTCACTTGGTAAAAACTATATGGAGTTCTTTTATTTCTCTGGAATAAGTAATGCATGGATAAAAAAATTAAAGGATTTTTGTCTGGATCGTCACCGCGTAGCGGTGTCGACCAGACTATGCTGCCACTCACGAAATTTATGCAAATGTGTACGTGCACTATAATGGGATGACCCTGGGTTAACCTGTATCACTCCGCCAGTGATTTTCACTGTGTTGAGTCT
Organism: Hanleya hanleyi; assembly: GCA_036873755.1. Classification (NCBI taxonomy): domain Eukaryota; kingdom Metazoa; phylum Mollusca; class Polyplacophora; order Lepidopleurida; family Hanleyidae; genus Hanleya; species Hanleya hanleyi. The sequence continues at coordinate 24,598 of JAVTVY010009144.1, read as the reverse complement.
TATATCAGGGTATTAACCAGAAAATGAAGAAAAAAAACAGTCGTAATCGTTTCATGTGAACTAGAAATAAAACGAAATCTGAATTTGAGTGTATTTCATATTCATTTCTTCGCCCAGGGATTGCTTAAATCCGTGGACTATTTTTGTCTGGATCGCCACCGCGTAGCGGTGCGACCAGACTATGCTGCCACTCACGAAATATATGCAAATGTGTACGTGCACTATAATGGAATGACCCTGGGTTGTCCTGTATCACTCCGCCCGTTATTTTCACTGTGTTTGAGTCTTATATCAGGGTATTAACCAGAAAATGAAGAAAAAAACAGTCGTAATCGTTTCATGTTAACTAGAAATAAAACGAAATCTGAATTTGAGTATATTTCATATTCATTTCTTCGCACAGGGATTGCTTGAATCCGTGGACTATTTTTTTGTTCTTTGGTTCGGGCGATCGGCTCAAACCTCGTGGTGTTTGCCGTCTGTTCGGTTTCGTGTCTGTCTGAGTTTGCGGTAAGTCAGATTACTTATAATATATATGCCTGGTGTTTATAGTTCGCATTTTGTTTGTTGACAACGATAACGTTGGAGAGACAATTTGTGCAAAAATCCCTGTTAATGTTTCTGTACGATTATACGTTGCAAATCTTGTTTCTTGATCTGAGTGTCGCACTTTACAGGTTCAGGTTCTGGGATTATAAAGACCCCAGTTTCCAATACTCGTACGTTCTTTCCCGTGAAGTCGGCGTTCGTTACTATTTTAATGTGTACTCATACTGCATGGAATATATTTCCAGAGGAGATATGTGTCGAAGCAACAACAATAGTATTTACATTTTTCTCGTCTTGCAAACTTGACCGGATTCTGTCCAGTGCAAATTTATGTATTCCGGGGGACTCTGCTCACCGAATATAATTTAGTTTCAAAACGTTTGAACAACAACAAAACTTTCCGAAAGCGGAAACAACAGAATTTGTCGGGTACCGCTTTCGAAAAGTTTTGTTGTTGGTGGTGCATGTTCAAACTTTTTCAAACTAAATTATATACGCAATGATCGTACAGCAACAACAACAGGAATTTTCGCACAAATTGTCTCTCCAACGTTTATATCGTTGTCAACAAACAAATTTACTATAAAAACCATGCAGGCATATATAAGTAATGGGGACTTAACGCAAACTCATGCAGCTCTTGCAAATATCTGTGCTACACAGAACTATTAATAAAACTATCCAGTCTCACGTATTTGTCGTTTTGTCGCAATAAACTTGCATGAATTATGAAAATCTGCTCGCAAAAACTAGTAGAAGACATTGACGCAGACGATCCACTTTTAAGCATATTACTGTAGATAGTTCCTTGCTACCATGAATACCTAGCATATTTCTAAATGAGCCGCCTTCACAAATTCACTTCCTTGAAAATTAAACTGTGTTCCAGTTGTGATTTCCCAAACACTCGTCCACAAATTGGAGAAAATCTCCACATTTATCCATACATCTGCTATCGGCTGAAACGTTTTGAAACTTTAAATCCATTATTGGCGATCCAGACATCAGTACTTTGAGTACTTTCATTATTGTCCTGTTGGCGATTCACCCATCAGCATGCATCAGCACACAATTTTTTACCACAGATGCTACGTCATGGACTTTTCATCACACGGTATGAACTTTAGCCATAGACAGCAGAAGTGTGGCTTTTACCCCCACCCCAACCAAAAATCTTGTAGTAGATATCTTTGTGAAGCCAAACAGTAGTTCTTCTATTCCGCTCAAAAAGGTTTTTCAGAAAGACGAGATATACAAATTTTATGCTATATTCATACGGTTACATTGTACGTTATACAGCAACGTTATATGCGTTATTGAGAAACATTTTTCTGAAAAAGAACAATATCTTGCTTCACAAATAGAGCAGCGAATGTCACACTTTCCTATCTTACAGAGATGTCCATTCATTAGGATTGGTACCTGGAGAATGTATTATTGGGATTGGAACTGCATAAAATAATCATATCTTTCTAAATCTATTTTTCAGACCACCTGATCATTGGGATGACAGTACCGTGCCTCGATGAACAACTGCTGGGATGATACAACTGGAATAATCTATAGCATCCTTTGTAGAAACATTGCACTGTTATTAGAAGTCGGGAACTGAAATTTCACAAACCATCAGGCCTTGAATTCTATTGTGCTCGACCATTTTTAAGGTGCTGTATGCTCCAACAGAAAGGCACTTCATGATATACCCTCAAATAACGCAATGTGTCTGGCAATGCTCTAGCAAACTACCTTCTATTTAGAGCATTTCCACAAAGTGGATGCTTTTATGTTTTCATGTGAAATTAGGCGCCACTGCTGCCATTTCAAACAGCGGTATCTCTCGAACTGTTAGAGATTTTTCACTTAAACTTACACTTCTATCTCCCTTGGACTGGGAAATTTGCCTGGTCATATTTACTTGGCTTTAGCTGACCACACGGTGGCACTGTAGTCCTGAACATAGTCCTGAAATTGGGTTGTATTGATGTTTCAGGACACAACGTAATGAAAAGCTTTTGGTGTTACTAGCATTATTTTAAACGGGTGCTTGTTGGTACTTAAATTTTTTTCTAAAATCCAGAATTAAAAATGTTCAATTGAAACTAGGAGGAGTTTTTGTTGTATTAAAGATAGGCAAGCATGAATATGATATTGCTAACAATGATTCTTTAAGCATTATATCAAATCGATGTTTATATTTAGAATTTGTTTTTTTTTGGCATATTGTCAATATGTCTAAAAGTGATGACAATTTATCTTCAAAATTTGTGTGCTATGTATGTGAGCGTTTGAAATTTGCACTTAGTCTGATATGTTCACCCCCATTTGCCACTGTAGTCATGAAAACAGCTTAACCTTTGTAACGCATTTTGTTTCAAATGGCGGGATTGTTATGAAATTTGATTATTGTCATCTTGAAGTATAAACTATGGATCGAAAAGGTTTCGGTGTTGCTGATGTGATTTTGAGGGGGACTGTTTATAGCAACTCAGAAAGAAAGTTTTTGTTCAAGGTTACAAAGTTCAGTAAGAAACATGTTTTATTATATACCTATAGAATTTTTAGTATGTACAAGACCGTTCTATCGCAAATGTTGGACCATCCAATGGATTTACTGGTCCTCAATAAAGAACAGTGTACCGAAAATGTGAAACCTTTCACATCTGAACAAGAGATGCTAAAGACTTCGCCAGTAAATGTACGTTACTGCTTCGATCTCCCAGCCTTGGTGTTCAAATCAAACGTAGTAGCCCAGAATGCATTGCGCCATTCATTCATGTTTTATCTCTGTATTCATCCGCGTTGCTGTCAAAGTTCTGAACAGAATTCGGCTGCAATCAAAGTTCAAGGATACCGTTATTCTAAAAGTTTATAAGAACAAAAGTTACTGAATCAGTTTTAGATTCATTTAATTGACCACTAGAAAATACTATAGGTATATAATAAATAGAATACTGCACGATTATTGTGAAATATTATGCCCTCGGTCGCAAGCTCGGGCATCTGTGCTGCGACCTCGAGCATAATATTACACAATAATCGTGTAGTATTCTATACATATATATGTGTATTTAGGATTAGCAAACATGGATATATAATCACTGACATTGAAATTCCCTTGAAAGGATCAAGGGATCAAATATTTTTTCCTCATTATTCCAAATGAAATTTCTCGCTTATTTCAGTGTTAATCATCTGACCTATGTGCATGTACCTCTCGTTACATATGCACATTGACATTATTGTAACATTTCTTTCAGAATGACAACATTTAATGTTATACATCACAATGAACATGACAAACTAGGTGAACCCTGATGAAATAATACATGTAATTTACCTGCAGTTTGAGCAACATGGCTTTATTGGAATACCTGGTCTAAGTTACATGACTGCAATAGGGCATAAAAGAAGTGGCAAGTCATGTGTCCTCCTTTGATGTTTCTGTGTTCACCATTCACAACAATTAATCCTATCATGGTGGTAGATTATATTGTTCACTTCAATCCTTGGCCTGTAGTAGAATGCACATGGCCATGACTTAAACAGGTAAATAAACAATTAAAACAAACAGTTCCCGACACTTAATTTCCCCAGTCTCCAGTTGAAGAGCCAGTCCAGTTCAGTTTCTTGCTCTGCTTCGGATCATGTTGACGCTTCAGTAGTCATTCTGAGAAAGACTGACAGGAAGCGGTACACTGTACCTCTTGCTGTACTAAGAATCATTGAATTTGAATTGTACAGTGCACAGTGATGTCTGTCTAGTATACAATTTTCACTGTTGGAAATGCTGGTACATGGCTTTTCATTTCAATATACTCTGGCAAAACAGCTACTGACTCGCACACACATCTGGTTGTATGGTATGCGAATTTGTCCATGGAGAAGAGAGTATTCTCGCTTTGTCCGGTCAATCACTACATGAAGGGCTGTGCAGGTGTCCAATCCTAAGCACCTCTGATTTCAATTCTTGAAGTCACGAACTACAGACCTATCTCACTTATTCCAATTATGGGTAAACTATTTGAATCTGTTGTCAGCGTTCATTTGAAGAATTTTATATACCCTGTAATATGTGACGAGCAACATGGCTTTGTACCCAACCGTTCCACTGTTACAAACTTAGCTACCTTTACTGATATGAAAACAACCCAAATTGAAAAATGCCGAGAGGTTCATGCTATTTATACAGATTTTTCTGAAGCTTTTGACTCCGTTATTCACCAGTTGTTAATTCATAAACTTAAAGCTTTGGGTATCTCAGGTGGTCTACTTAACTGGCTAACTTCTTATCCTTTTGGAAGGAAGCAGAGGGTTTCAATTAACGGCGTATTTTCAAATTGGTGTTTAATCCCTTCTGGTGTTCCCCAGGGATGAATTTTATGTCCCACTTTGTTTGTATTATATATTAATGACCTTCCCACCATTCTAAGATTTTCCAAATGTTTACAATTTGCTGATGATGCCAAATTTTTTAAATCTATAGAAAGGGAAGAAGAGTGATATTGATCGTGTATGTGAATGGTGTAAAACTTGGAAACTTTCACTCAATATCGCAAAATGTTTATTTATAAACTTTACGACAAAAAGATTAAAGACGGACTTTATGTATAGAATGTATGACGAGTGCCTGAGATGTGTGGAAGAGGTGAAAGATTTGGGTGTGATTTTATCCGAAAATCTTTCTTTTAAAGCTCACATAGAAAAGATTGTCAGTAAGTCTAAATAAATGTTAGGTTTTATACAAAGAAAAAAATCTGGAATTAAATCACTTTATATATCTCTAGTTAGAAGCAAATTATATTATGCGTGTGAGGTTTGGTCACCACGTCAGAAATTTTTAATTAATCGCATCGAAACAGTACAGAGAGTTTTTCAAGTTCTTCTGTTTTAAATGTTTTATTCCATATTCTAGGGACAATTATTTGTCAATATGTAAATGTTTTAACCTTCCTCCATTGGAAAATAGACGGAAGTACTTTGATCTTATGTTTTTATATCGATGTGTCCACAGTTATTTTAACTCCAATTATCTTACGAATAAAATATTTTACCATGTACCTTCACATACTTCAAGACAGTAGAAGACATTTTATCCCCCAGCATCTCGTATTTTAATTAGGAGTAATATTCTTTTACACTCACAATACTCTTACAACTCTTTACAGTCACATTTAGATATTTTCAGCAGTTTACCTTCTTTTAACCATAAGTGTAGAAATACGGTTTTCTAATCTATGCTTTACCATTTTAATATACCTTTACATGTAATTCTAATGTTTTTAAGTAATGATTTAATACACTTTTATGTAGAATATTATACTCCGTGCCTAATTTATATACTCTCTATAATTATATGTTAAATATAGTGATTTCAATTTATTATCCATTATACTTAAATACTAAATATTATATTTTTCTCTTATTCATTGTTATATGTACATACTTTGTTATCGTCTCTATAAATGGATCCCTTGGATGTGTAGAGATTGATGTTAAATAAACAAATAAACAAAGTAGTATAATGTTTGGAACTGAAATCTTCCCCAGTAATGTGCATTGCTCCAATGAATTTCATTTTCCACAAGGGTGGGGCTTAATATAATGTGTTGGCCCACACACAACCAGACACACTCACCCAGCAGAAAGGCACTGGCTGGGGAAAGAAATCTGGAACTGAAATCTTCCCCAGCAACATGTATTGGCCCACTTCCACACACCCACTACATCACCAACATGCACTCACACACATGCGCCCACTACACCGAGCAGCATAAGCAAACTGACTGGAGCAAGAAGTCTGGAACTGACATGTCCAGCAATGTCCCCCCCAGACCCCACACCAACACCTTCCCCAGCAATCTGCCTCCCCCGCCACGCACCCTGTACACCGAGAAGCAAGACACTGGCTGGGGAAAGAAGTCTGGAACTGATATCTTTCCCAGCAATGTGCTTCCCAGTCGCAACACACACCCACGCGCACACAAATATGATATCAGACATACCCACACAAACACCCATGCACCCACTACATTGAGCGGCGAGGCACTGACTGGGGAAAGGAATTTGGAACTGGCATTTTCTCCTGCTTAAATTACAATATCTAGGCCTATTGCCCTATTAAATGCTTATATTATGTATGTTCTCTAAAAGCAATGCAAATAAAGATACTTTCAATTACCTGATCTATTTCTGTTACTCAGTTGTATCTGTTAACATTATGATTTTCACGTTGATAATGTGTCGAATAATTCAGTCATTTACACACTGATTTATTGAATTCAGACTTCATCTATACCTATATGTTTTCTGTACTGGCATAATTCCAAATATCATCTGAAATTGGCATATTGGAATGGGTAATTTGCATACAAATATTTTTGGTCAATATTTTTTAGAGTTTTTTTCTAGAACACAAGTCTCATCCCTGCATAAAACGTTCATTGTGCTCCTTCATTTGGTATGGCGGCCATGTTGGAAATTTGCATAAACCTGAAAACGACTTTTGCAAATGGGCAAATTGTTTTCGGGAAACTGAACGAGGTCATTCTAAAGTATTATCTGGGTCGCTATCACGAATCCGAAGTCAGAATTGACCTTGGCCTTGACCTTGAAATCGAGTATCGAACATTAGAGTATGACTTTGACACTGTCAAATTGTCAGAAGATATTGGCGGACGACCTTGACCTTTTGACAGTTGATGACCTCTGCATTGACCTATCGCCATAACCTTGACCTTTGACCTCGGACTAAATAGTACGATAGTACAATCAAAATGCACTATCACAAATTTTGACCTTGAGACAGAGGTCAAGGTCGGGGTCATGTGTCAAGGCCAAGGTCACTGAGTCATCTCATCAAAAGGTCAAGGTCGTCCGCCTATATCTTCTGACCTTTTGACAAGGTCAAAGTCATAATTATATGTGTAATACTCTATTCCAAGGTCAAGGTCAAATTTGACCTTGCAATATGGTACTGTCGAGGTCACCATTCACGAAGCCGCGGTGAAATTTGGCCTTGACCATTACCTTGACCTTAAAAATTACGTTTTTCGCGAGGCAAGGTCAAGGTCAAATTAGCTCAAGCACCAAGTACACCCGACGCTGCTGATTTCAAATCTGAAAACCGTTTTGCAAAATTCTTATTAGTTTCAGAGTTATGGCCCTTTGAAAAATTGTGGGGTTTTTTGCCAATTAACTTCAAAAAATCATATAAAAAAAACTATAACGAATTTCGAAAAACGGTTTATTGGAATGTGTCTGTGTTTTTTTACTGTATTTTTAAAATATTTTTATATATCAACTAAAAGTTCGATTTTTTGACATCTCTCGTCAAGGCGACCTATGTTTCGATGTAACGAAAAGCGTACAGCGTCTGTATTTCGTGCACAAGTTCTACAAAACCTAGAAACCTCCGTTTTTTTGCCTAGTATTCGTTAGTCCTAGGTCCTGACTGCCGGAAATGGGTCACCAGGGCCCCAGTAACGAAAAATTGACGCGGCTACACCCTAAAATTGCAGGTACATCATTAAGTGAAAACGACTTTTGCAAATGGGCAAATTGTTTTCGGGAAACAGTGAGCAACGAGGACCTTCTAAAGTATTATCGGGGTCGCTGATCACGAATCCGAAGTCAGAATTGACCTTGACCTTGAAATCGAGTATCGAACATTAGAGTATGACTTTGACACTCAAAAGGTAAGAAGATATAGGCGGACGACGTTGACCTTTTGACAGGTGATGACCCCGTGACCTCTGCGTTGACCTGTCACAATGACCTTGACCTTTGACCTCGGAGGTCGGGGTCATGGGTCGCCGCATGGGTCACGGGTTATCACATATCAAAAGGTCAAGGTCGTCCGCCCATATCTTGTCACCTTTTGACAAGGTCAAAGCCATAATCATATGTGTAATACTCCATGTCAAGGTCAAGGTCAACATCAAATTTGACATTGCCATATGGTAGTGTGAAGGTCACCGTTCACGAAGCCGCGGTGAAATTTGACCGTGACCTTGACCTTAAAAATTACGTTTTTCGCGAGGCAAGGTCAATGTCAAGTTCAAATCGGCTCACCGCTGCTGATTTCAAATCTGAAAACCGTTTTGCAAAATTCTTACTAGTTTCAGAGTTATGGCCCTTTGAAAAATTGTGGGGTTTTTTTGCCAATTAACTTCAAAAAATCATATAAAAAAAACTATAAGAAATTTCAAAAAACGGTTTAATGGAATGTGCCTGTGTTTTTTCATTGAGTTTTTTTAATATTGTTATGTATCGTTTAATAAAAGTTCGATTTTTTGACATCTCTCGTCAAGGCGTCCTATGTTTCGATGTAACGAAAATCGTACAGGGTCTGTATTTCGTGCATAAGTTCTACAAAACCTAGAAACCTCCGGTTTTTGCCTTGTATTCGTTAGTCCTAGGTCCTGGCTGCCGGAAATGGGTCACCAGGGCCCTAGTAACGAAAAATTGACGCAGCTACACCCTAAAATTGCAGGTACATCATCAAGTGAAAACGACTTTTGCAAATGGGCAAATTGTTTTCTGAAAACAGTGAACAACGAGGTCATTCTAAAGTATTATCGGGGTCGAATATTTTTATATATCGTTAACTAAAAGTTACAAAACCTAGAAACCTCCGGTTTTTTGCCTTGTATTCGTTAGTCCTAGTTCCTGGCTGCCCTAAGTCAATGCGATCGGTCTTTCTAACCCGGAACAAAAATAGCATTGGTTACTTAACGTAAAACAACACGAAATGGTACCAAGTCAAATGCCAAATCAACTGCTTAAGTCTTGAGCAACACAAAGTGGCCTAACCCTTATAGGGGGTTCGCTGTGTGTTAGCGCCAAATATGTTGTTTAAGCCTTAAGTAACACTTTTTGGTGTTAACCCACAGCCTGTGTGTTAAGGCCAAACAGTGCAACTTAAGATCTGCTTAACTTGGCCGGGGTTACCAAAAAGTGGTACTTAAGGCGTTTAACTTGGCGCGGGTAGAACCCCCTAATTATAGTCCGCCAAATTTTTTCTACTTAATTCGCTTAAGTCACTCTTTTATGGACGTAACCCTAAGCTCCCCTGTAGGGGGTTAGCCTGGGGCAAGGGAGGGCTTCCCTAACCCCGCGGCTCACCCCCTAACCCCTTTGGGCGATTGTGAACTAATTCCCGCCAAACGACGCGGGGGTTAGCCTAATAAGGCCTACCATTCGAGAGGGTTTCGCAAGGGGAGTAGGCCTGGCCTACTTACGGTACTAGAAACTACGTAGTTACGTAACCCTTGAAAATGGTATTTTACCCTTTTTTTTTTACTACCTGATTTACTCTGAAGTCAAAAAATTTTGGACGTACTTCCCCCCTAACTTAATTCTTTAAGTCACGATTTTTTGGGTCAAAAGGTGTCCTTCCCCCGTCACTTAATTCCTTAAATCACGATTTTTGGCCGCCACCATAAGCTCCCGTAAAGGGGATTAGTCTGGGGCAGAGGCGGCAAGGAAGGGTTTCCCTGACCCTGCGCCTGACCCCGCTACCCCTTTGTTCGATTGTGAACTTAAAGACTTGAGTAATCGACTACTTTTCCTGCCAAACGACGCGGGGGTTAACCTAATACGGCCTACCATTCGAGAGGGTTTCGCAAGGGGAGTAGGCCTGGCCTACTTACGGTACTAGAAACTACGTAGTTACGTAACCCTTGGCCAAAATATTTCGACGTCCAAAGTTTACTTGACTTACGACACCTTGGACGCGGCGTGTTTTCCGGCCATATCTCCCTTAATAAATGAGGGTTAGACAAAAACTAAACGTCAGCTATTAGCTCTGTGATCGCTTAATTAGACACCGTTTAGTTTTTGTTTAACCCTCATTTATTAATGGAGATATGGCCGGAAAACAAGAGGCGTCCAAAGAATTGTTACCCGACTTTCAACAAGTAACATACGTTTGGAAGTAACATACGTTTAGGGAAAATTTGGTCGGAAAATTTGTTGTCATCGATTGACCTCAAACTTCTTCCTAAAGTATTTTCGGGGTCACTGATCACAAATCTGGGGTCAGATTTGACCTTGACCTCAAAATTGACCTAAAAAATTCGGTTCGAACATTTAAGTCATACTTTGACCTTGTCGGAAGGTCAGAAAATAATATCGGACGACCTTGACCTTTTGATATGTGATGACCCATTGACCTTGCTGTTGGCCTATGACCTTGACCTTGACCTTCGACCTCAAGGTCAAATTTGCGATAGTGCATTTCGATTGTGCTTTCGCATTTTTGACCCCAAGGTCACAGGTCTAGGTCAAGGTCATGGGTCAACGCAGAGGTCACGGGGTCATCACATATCAAAAGGTCAAGGTCGCGCGCTTATATCACGTGACCTTCCGACACGGTCAAACTGATACTGCAATGTTCGATACTCGATTTCGAGGTCAAGGTCAAGGTCAATGTCAATTCTGAGGTCGTATTCGTGATCAGTGACCCCGATAATACTTTAGAATGACCTCGTTGTCCACGTTTTCGAGAAAACAAATTGGAAATTTTGCAAAAGTCATTTTTGCGCATTGGTGTACCTCCATTTTTCGAGTGTAGCTGCGTCAATTTTTCGTTGCTAGGGCCCTGGTGACCCATTTCCGGTAGCCAGGACCTAGGACTAACGAAAACAAGGCAAAAAACCGCAGGTTTCTAGGTTCTGTAGAAGTAATGCCCGAAATACAGACGTTGTACGCTTTTCATTTTCCAGGAACATAGGTCGCCTTGACGAGAGATATCAAAAAATCGAACTTTTGAGTAACAATATATAAAAATATTTTAAAAACTCAGTGAAAAATCACAAACACAATGCACTAAACGGTTTTACAAAATTCCTTACAGTTTTTTTTATATGATTTTTTGAAATCCCAATATTTAACCTAGGCTTCAATGGGGCTAGGGTTCAAAGGGCCATAACTCTAAAAGTAATACGAATTTTGCAAAATGGTTTTCAGATTTGAAATCAGCAGCGCCGGTTCTACCGGGCCCTTGAGCCGATTTGACCTTGACCTTGACCTTGATCTTGACTGAACCAAAACGTGATTTTCAAGGTCAAGGTCACGGTCAAGGCCAAATTTGACCACGGATTCGTGAACGGTGACCTTGATATTACCTTATGGCAAGGTCAGAATTGACCTTGACCTTGACCTTGAAATCGAGTATCGAACATATGACCTTGACTTTGACCGTGTCGGAAGGTCAGAAGATAATATCGGACGACCTTGACCTTTTGATATGTGATGACCCATTGACCTTGCTGTTGGCCTATGACCTTGACCTTGACCTTCGACCTCAAGGTCAAATTTGCGATAGTGCATTTCGATTGTGCTTTCGCATTTTTGACCCCAAGGTCACAGGTCAAGATCAAGGTCATGGGTCAACGCAGAGGTCACGGGGTCATCACATATCAAAAGGTCAAGGTCGCGCGCTTATATCACGTGACCTTCCGACACGGTCAAACTTATACTGCAATGTTCGATGCTCGATTTCGAGGTCAAGGTCAAGGTCAACGTCAATTCTGAGGTCGGATTCGTGATCAGTGACCCCGATAATACTTTAGAATGACCTCGTTGTCCACGTTTTCGAGAAAACAATTTGCACATTTTGCAAAAGTCATTTTTGCGCATTGGTGTACCTCCATTTTTCGAGTGTAGCTGCGTCAATTTTTCGCTGCTAGGGCCCTGGTGATCCATTTCCGGTAGCCAGGACCTAGGACTAACGAAAACAAGGCAAAAAACCGCAGGTTTCTAGGTTCTGTAGAAGTAATGCCCGAAATACAGACATTGTACGTTTTTCATTTTCGAGGAACATAGGTCGCCTTGACGAGAGATATCAAAAAATCGAACTTTTGAGTAACAATATATAAAAATATTTAAAAAACGCAGTGAAAAATCACAAACACAATGCACTAAACGGTTTTAGAAAATTCCTTACAGTTTTTTTGATATGATTTTTTGAAATCCCAATATTTAACCTAGGCTTCAATGGGGCTAGGGTTCAAAGGGCCATAACTCTAAAAGTAATACGAATTTTGCAAAATGGTTTTCAGATTTGAAATCAGCAGCGCCGGTTCTACCGGGTCCTTGAGCCGATTTGACCTTGACCTTGACCTTGACTGAACCAAAACGTGATTTTCAAGGTCAAGGTCACGGTCAAGGCCAAATTTGACCACGGATTCGTGAACGGTGACCTCGATATTACCTTATGGCAAGGTCAGAATTGACCTTGACCTTGACCTTGAAATCGAGTATCGAACATATGACCTTGACTTTGACCGTGTCGGAAGGTCAGAAGATAATATCGGACGACCTTGACCTTTTGATATGTGATGACCCATTGACCTTGCTGTTGGCCTATGACCTTGACCTTGACCTTCGACCTCAAGGTCAAATTTGCGATAGTGCATTTCGATTGTGTTTTCGCATTTTTGACCCCAAGGTCACAGGTCAAGGTCAAGGTCATGGGTCAACGCAGAGGTCACGGGGTCATCACATATCAAAAGGTCAAGGTCGCGCGCTTATATCACGTGACCTTCCGACACGGTCAAACTTATACTGCAATGTTCGATACTCGATTTCGAGGTCAAGGTCAAGGTCAAGGTCAATTCTGAGGTCGGATTCGTGATCAGTGACCCCGATAATACTTTAGAATGACCTCGTTGTCCACGTTTTCGAGAAAACAATTTGCACATTTTGCAAAAGTCATTTTTGCGCATTGGTGTACCTTCATTTTTCGAGTGTAGCTGCGTCAATTTTTCGTTGCTAGGGCCCTGGTGACCCATTTCCGGTAGCCAGGACCTAGGACTAACGAAAACAAGGCAAAAAACCGCAGGTTTCTAGGTTCTGTAGAAGTAATGCCCGAAATACAGACGTTGTACGTTTTTCATTTTCGAGGAACATAGGTCGCCTTGACGAGAGATATCAAAAAATCGAACTTTTGAGTAACAATATATAAAAATATTAAAAAAACCAGTGAAAAATCACAAACACAATGCACTAAACGGTTTTAGAAAATTCCTTACAGTTTTTTTTATATGATTTTTTGAAATCCCAATATTTAACCTAGGCTTCAATGGGGCTAGGGTTCAAAGGGCCATAACTCTAAAAGTAATACGAATTTTGCAAAATGGTTTTCAGATTTGAAATCAGCAGCGCCGGTTCTATCGGGTCCTTGAGCCGATTTGACCTTGACCTTGACCTTGCCCGAACCAAAACGTGATTTTCAAGGTCAAGGTCACGGTCAAGGCCAAATTTGACCACGGATTCGTGAACGGTGACCTTGATATTACCTTATGGCAAGGTCAGAATTGACCTTGACCTTGACCTTGAAATCGAGTATCGAACATATGACCTTGACTTTGACCGTGTCGGAAGGTCAGAAGATAATATCGGACGACCTTGACCTTTTGACATGTGATGACCCATTGACCTTGCTGTTGGCCTATGACCTTGACCTTGACCTTCGACCTCAAGGTCAAATTTGCGATAGTGCATTTCGATTGTGCTTTCGCATTTTTGACCCCAAGGTCACAGGTGAAGGTCAAGGTCATGGGTCAACGCAGAGGTCACGGGGTCATCACATATCAAAAGGTCAAGGTCGCGCGCTTATATCACGTGACCTTCCGACACGGTCAAACTTATACTGCAATGTTCGATACTCGATTTCGAGGTCAAGGTCAAGGTCAATTCTGAGGTCGGATTCGTGATCAGTGACCCCGATAATACTTTAGAATGACCTCGTTGTCCACGTTTTCGAGAAAACAATTTGCACATTTTGCAAAAGTCATTTTTGCGCATTGGTGTACCTCCATTTTTCGAGTGTAGCTGCGTCAATTTTTCGTTGCTAGGGCCCTGGTGATCCCTTTCCGGTAGCCAGGACCTAGGACTAACGAAAACAAGGCAAAAAACCGCAGGTTTCTAGGTTCTGTAGAAGTAATGCCCGAAATACAGACGTTGTGCGTTTTTCATTTTCGAGGAACATAGGTCGCCTTGACCAGAGATATCAAAAAATCGAACTTTTCAGTAACAATATATAAAAATATTAAAAAAAACCCAGTGAAAAATCACAAACAGAATGCACTAAACGGTTTTAGAAAATTCCTTACAGTTTTTTTTATATGATTTTTTGAAATCCCAATATTTAACCTAGGCTTCAATGGGGCTAGGGTTGAAAGGGCCATAACTCTAAAAGTAATACGAATTTTGCAAAATGGTTTTCAGATTTGAAATCAGCAGCGCCGGTTCTATCGGGTCCTTGAGCCGATTTGACCTTGACCTTGACCTTGCCCGAACCAAAACGTGATTTTCAAGGTCAAGGTCACGGTCAAGGCCAAATTTGACCACGGATTCGTGAACGGTGACCTTGATATTACCTTATGGCAAGGTCAGAATTGACCTTGACCTTGACCTTGAAATCGAGTATCGAACATATGACATTGACTTTGACCGTGTCGGAAGGTCAGAAGATAATATCGGACGACCTTGACCTTTTGATATGTGATGACCTATTGACCTTGCTGTTGGCCTATGACCTTGACCTTGACCTTCGACCTCAAGGTCAAATTTGCGATAGTGCATTTCGATTGTGCTTTCGCATTTTTGACCCCAAGGTCACAGGTGAAGGTCAAGGTCATGGGTCAACGCAGAGGTCACGGGGTCATCACATATCAAAAGGTCAAGGTCGCGCGCTTATATCACGTGACCTTCCGACACGGTCAAACTTATACTGCAATGTCCGATACTCAATTTCGAGGTCAAGGTCAAGGTCAAGGTCAATTCTGAGGTCGGATTCGTGATCAGTGACCCCGATAATACTTTAGAATGACCTCGTTGTCCACGTTTTCGAGAAAACAATTTGCACATTTTGCAAAAGTCATTTTTGCGCATTGGTGTACCTCCATTTTTCGAGTGTAGCTGCGTCAATTTTTCGTTGCTAGGGCCCTGGTGATCCATTTCCGGTAGCCAGGACCTAGGACTAACGAAAACAAGGCAAAAAACCGCAGGTTTCTAGGTTCTGTAGAAGTAATGCCCGAAATACAGACGTTGTGCGTTTTTCATTTTCGAGGAACATAGGTCGCCTTGACCAGAGATATAAAAAAATCGAACTTTTCAGTAACAATATATAAAAATATTAAAAAAACCCAGTGAAAAATCACAAACAGAATGCACTAAACGGTTTTAGAAAATTCCTTACAGTTTTTTTATATGATTTTTTGAAATCCCAATATTTAACCTAGGCTTCAATGGGGCTAGGGTTCAAAGGGCCATAACTCTAAAAGTAATACGAATTTTGCAAAACGGTTTTCAGATTTGAAATCAGCAGCGCCGATTCTACCGGATCCTTGAGCCGATTTGACCTTGACCTTGACCTTGCCTGAACCAAAACGTGATTTTCAAGGTCAAGGTCACTGTCAAGACCAAATTTGACCACGGATTCGTAAACGGTGACCTCGATATTACCTTATGGCAAGATCAAAATTGACCTTGACCTTGACCTTGACCTTGAAATCGAGTATCGAACATATGAGCTTGACTTTGACCGTGTCGGAAGGTCAGAAGATAACATCGGACGACCTTGACCTTTTGATATGTGATGACCCATTGATCTTGCTGTTGACCTATGACCTTGACATTGACCTTGAACTTCAAGATCAAATTTGCGATAGTGCATTCCGATTGCGCTATCGCATTTCTGAGCCTAAGGTTACAGGTCAAGGTCAAGGTCGTGGGTCAACGCAGAGGTCACGGGGTCATCACATATCAAAAGGTCAAGGTCGCGCGCTTATATCACGTGACCTTCCGACACGGTCAAACTGATACTGCAATGTTCGAGACTCGATTTCGAGGTCAAGGTCAAGGTCAATGTCAATTCTGAGGTCGTATTCGTGATCAGTGACCCCGATAATACTTTAGAATGACCTCGTTGTCCACGTTTTCGAGAAAACAAATTGGAAATTTTGCAAAAGTCATTTTTGCGCATTGGTGTACCTCCATTTTTCGAGTGTAGCTGCGTCAATTTTTCGTTGCTAGGGCCCTGGTGACCCATTTCCGGTAGCCAGGACCTAGGACTAACGAAAACAAGGCAAAAAACCGCAGGTTTCTAGGTTCTGTAGAAGTAATGCCCGAAATACAGACGTTGTACGTTTTTCATTTTCGAGGAACATAGGTCGCCTTGACGAGAGATATCAAAAAATCGAACTTTTGAGTAACAATATATAAAAATATTAAAAAAACTCAGTGAAAAATCACAAACAGAATGCACTAAACGGTTTTAGAAAATTCTTTACAGTTTTTTTTATATGATTTTTTGAAATCCCAATATTTAACCTAGGCTTCAATGGGGCTAGGGTTCAAAGGGCCATAACTCTAAAAGTAATACGAATTTTGCAAAATGGTTTTCAGATTTGAAATCAGCAGCGCCGGTTCTACCGGGTCCTTGAGCCGATTTGACCTTGACCTTGACCTTGACCGTGATCTGAACCAAAACGTGATTTTCAAGGTCAAGGTCACGGTCAAGGCCAAATTTGACCACGGATTCGTGAACGGTGACCTTGATATTACCTTATGGCAAGGTCAGAATTGACCTTGACCTTGACCTTGAAATCGAGTATCGAACATATGACCTTGACTTTGACCGTGTCGGAAGGTCAGAAGATAATATCGGACGACCTTGACCTTTTGATATGTGATGACCCATTGACCTTGCTGTTGGCCTATGACCTTGACCTTGACCTTCGACCTCAAGGTCAAATTTGCGATAGTGCATTTCGATTGTGCTTTCGCATTTTTGACCCCAAGGTCACAGGTCAAGGTCAAGGTCATGGGTCAACGCAGAGGTCACGGGGTCATCACATATCAAAAGGTCAAGGTCGCGCGCTTATATCACGTGACCTTCCGACACGGTCAAACTTATACTGCAATGTTCGATACTCGATTTCGAGGTCAAGGTCAAGGTCAATTCTGAGGTCGGATTCGTGATCAGTGACGCCGATAATACTTTAGAATGACCTCGTTGTCCACGTTTTCGAGAAAACAATTTGCACATTTTGTAAAAGTCATTTTTGCGCATTGGTGTACCTCCATTTTTCGAGTGTAGCTGCGTCAATTTTTCGTTGCTAGGGCCCTGGTGATCCATTTCCGGTAGCCAGGACCTAGGACTAACGAAAACAAGGCAAAAAACCGCAGGTTTCTAGGTTCTGTAGAAGTAATGCCCGAAATACAGACGTTGTACGTTTTTCATTTTCGAGGAACATAGGTCGCCTTGAAGAGAGATATCAAAAAATCGAACTTTTCAGTAACAATATATAAAAATATTAAAAAAACGCAGTGAAAAATCACAAACACAATGCACTAAACGGTTTTAGAAAATTCCTTACAGTTTGTTTTATATGATTTTTTGAAATCCCAATATTTAACCTAGGCTTCAATGGGGCTAGGGTTCAAAGGGCCATAACTCTAAAAGTAATACGAATTTTGCAAAATGGTTTTCAGATTTGAAATCAGCAGCGCCGGTTCTACCGGGTCCTTGAGCCGATTTGACCTTGACCTTGACCTTGACCTTGACCTTGACTGAACCAAAACGTGATTTTCAAGGTCAAGGTCACGGTCAAGGCCAAATTTGACCACGGATTCGTGAACGGTGACCTCGATATTACCTTATGGCAAGGTCAGAATTGACCTTGACCTTGACCTTGACCTTGACCTTGACCTTGAAATCGAGTATCGAACATATGACCTTGACTTTGACCGTGTCGGAAGGTCAGAAGATAATATCGGACGACCTTGACCTTTTGATATGTGATGACCCATTGACCTTGCTGTTGGCCTATGACCTTGACCTTCGACCTCAAGGTCAAATTTGCGATAGTGCATTTCGATTGTGTTTTCGCATTTTTGACCCCAAGGTCACAGGTCAAGGTCAAGGTCATGGGTCAACGCAGAGGTCACGGGGTCATCACATATCAAAAGGTCAAGGTCGCGCGCTTATATCACGTGACCTTCCGACACGGTCAAACTTATACTGCAATGTTCGATACTCGATTTCGAGATCAAGGTCAAGGTCAAGGTCAATTCTGAGGTCGGATTCGTGATCAGTGACCCCGATAATACTTTAGAATGACCTCGTTGTCCACGTTTTCGAGAAAACAATTTGCACATTTTGCAAAAGTCATTTTTGCGCATTGGTGTACCTCCATTTTTCGAGTGTAGCTGCGTCAATTTTTCGTTGCTAGGGCCCTGGTGATCCATTTCCGGTAGCCAGGACCTAGGACTAACGAAAACAAGGCAAAAAACCGCAGGTTTCTAGGTTCTGTAGAAGTAATGCCCGAAATACAGACGTTGTACGTTTTTCATTTCCAAGGAACATAGGTCGCCTTGACGAGAGATATCAAAAAATCGAACTTTTGATTAACAATATATAAAAATATGTAAAAAACTCAGTGGAAAATCACAAGCACAATGCACTAAACCGTTTTACAAAATTCCTTACAGTCTTTTTTATATGATTTTTTGAAATCCCCATATTTAACCTAGGCTTCAATGGGGCTAGGGTTCAAAGGGCCATAACTCTAAAAGTAATACGAATTTTGCAAAACGGTTTTCAGATTTGAAATCAGCAGCGTCGGTTCTATCGGGTCCTTGAGCCGATTTGACCTTGACCGTGACCTTGACCTTGCCTGAACCAAAACGTGATTTTCAAGGTCAAGGTCACGATCAAGGCCAAATTCGACCACGGATTCGTGAACGGTGACCTCGATATTACCTTATGGCAAGGTCAGAATTGACCTTGACCTTGACCTTGACCTTGAAATCGAGTATCGAACATATGACCTTGACTTTGACCGTGTCGGAAGGTCAGAAGATAATATCGGACGACCTTGACCTTTTGATATGTGATGACCCCTTGACCTCTGCGTTGACCTATGACCTTGACCTTGGACCTCAAGGTCAAATTTGCGATAGTGCATTCCGATTGTACTATCGCGTTTCTGACCCCAAGGTCGCAGGTCAAGGTCAAGGTCATGAGTCAACACAGAGGTCAAGGGGTCATTACATATGAAAAGGTCAAGGTCGTCCGATAATATCTTCTGACCTTCCGACACAGTCAAAGTCAAGGTCATATGTTAGCTACTCGATTTCAAGGTCAAGGTCAAGGTCAATTCTGACCTCGGATTCGTGATCAGTGACCCCGATAATACTTTAGAATGACCTCGTTGTTCACGTTTTCGAGAAAACAATTTGCACATTTGCAAAAGTCATTTTTTACGTTTTGGTGCATTGCGTTTTTCGAGTGTAGCTGCGTCAATTTTTCATTGCTAGGGCCCTGGTGACCCATTTCCGGTAGCTAGGACCTAGGACTAACGAATACGAGGCAAAAAACCGAAGGTTTCTAGGTTCTGTAGAACTAATGCACGAAATACAGAGGCTGTACGCTTTTCTTGAAATCGCAACATAGGTCGCCTTGAGGAGAGATATAAAAAAATCGAACTTTGAAGTATCGATCTATAAAAATATTTTAAAAAATCAGTGAAAAATAACAAACACATTGCAACAAACCGTTTTACGAAATTTTTTTATAGTTTTTTTAATATGATTTTTTGAAGTTCGGCGTCCAAAATTATTCGACTTCCTAACTCTTTAAGTCACGCGTCCAAGGCGGGCGGTTTCCACCTACTTAACTGAATTAAGTAAGGGACGTCCATCGGCGTCCAAAATTATTCGACTTCCTAACCCTTAAGTCACGCGTCCAAGGCGGCCAGTTTAAGCTACTTAACTGAATTAAGTAAGGGCGTCCATCGACGTCCTCGGCGGCCAAAATTATCCTACCCCCAACCCCTAAGTCACGGCGTCCAACGTGCCTAATAAGTAAGGACAGGGTGTGGGTTAGGGCCCTTATAAGTAAAGACGTCCAATTTTGGGTAGGGCTAAGTCCCTTGTAAGTAAGGACGGGTCCCTTATAGGTAAGGATCGGGTTAGGGTTAAGGCCCTTATATGTAACCCCGTCCATGGACGGGTGACCTAAAAGGGACGAGAAGTCCATTACACGTAGGGACGTCCATGCTTAAATCGAATTAAGTAGGAAAAAATTGGCGGACTAGAACCCCTAAAGCCTAACCCTAACCCCTAACCCTAACCCTAACCCTAATTAGATACCATTTCGAGTTTCGTAAACAATTGCCGATCGGCAACTGTTCCCGGAGTGGGGTTCGTTTTAACCACTTGGAATTTGCATATCCAAGATGGCCGCCAATAAACTGCGTTTCTTTCACTAGGAGATAGAGCTGGCCAAGGGCTACTTCCTAGTGAAAAAATGGAGGAAATCGGACCACGGGAACCCTAAAAGGGTTGTTGTGGAAATGGCCAGCTTGGTAGATTTGCCGGGGTAGCCGATTCGACCCGAAAACGTAAACCCTCAGGCGAAATTTTATGGCCAAATGCCAATGCGAAAAACTCCCCTGAATACCCCCTTCAATTTAGGAAAGTAGGGCCTTTTTGGCAAAAAAAAATGAGTTGAGGGGGAATAGCTACTTCAATTCACGTTTTGTATGAAAAATGACCAAACTTCGAAAAGCACATAATTTTATAAAAGTGCCTGGAATTAGGGGGTTCCTTTTGACATAGAGCCTTGAAATTTGGCAGGCCGCTAGTCTAGAATGTTGTCTAATTTATGACATTTTTTTTTAAATTATTGCTCAAAATTTTATATTTTTTTTTATTTTTTTCTAAGTGCTACTGAATTTTTTGGCAAATGTTACCAAGCTAGGAAGGTAAAAACGTTTTTTCCAAATTTCTCAGAAATTTACATGGAGTTAGAGCCGAAATTTCTATATATTACCTAGGGCATCATAAGAAAGTATCATGCAAAAAATCAGCAAATTTTAATACGTATTTAAAAAAGTAGCAAAAAGGTCAAATTTAGGGGTACCTCCGGGGTTATTCTGACCACCGAAAAGTTTGGGTTCGATCTCACCCTAGATTGCACTATTCGAAAGCTGACACATTGGAGACAGTATTATGTCAGAACTAGCTTTTTCGGCTGAGAAACAGTGGAGAAATTTCGAATTGAGACCTGTTTTTTTACCCTAAAATTTCGTTTGCAATGTTACTTTTTTTCCAATAAAATTTTTCCATACAAAACGGATTGACCTAAAATTTTCACAGTTTGTAGTCCGTAACTCCTTTGGAGTAGGCACCACATTTTGTGGCATTTCGTCTTATAGTTTTTTAAATTTCTGCTTCTAAATAACGAAATTTTCTGGCTTAGTAGACTGCCGCGACAATTTTGGACTTTTTTTGGGATTAGGCCAAATTTGACCTCGGATTCGTAATCAGCGACCTCAAAAACCTATACACACAAAATTTGACGCCAACAGGTCCAATAGAAAATTTCCGATATTTAACCCAGGTCTCAATGGGATTGCCTTGCTTAACATGGGCCTGACCCAATATTTCTCCAATCCGTTCCAAATTTGGTGTGGTTAGAGAATGGACCTAGCTAATAACGAAACTGAGGTCAGATTTTTTTTTTAAAAAGATTTTTGAAAATTCCAATATTTAACCTAGGCTTCAATGGACACTTTTTTTTCTATCGAACCAATCCAAATTTTGACCTCGGATTCGTGATCAGGGACCTCAAAAACCTATATACACAAAATTTGAGGTGATTCGGTGAAGGTTGAAACTTGACCTCCAAAAACACCTAAGGGTGACCCCCTTAGCGAAATTTTGGTCAGAATTTTTGCTGTCACCGATTGAACTCAAACTTTGCCCTAAACCTATATCGGGGTCAGAGGTCACGAATCTAATGTCAATTTTGACCTTGACCTTCATATAAAAATCTTGATTAGAAAATTTGGGTATGACTTTGACCTTCACGCAAGGTCACAAGATATTGTCGGACGACCTTGTCCTTTTGATATGTGATGAGCCCGTGACCTTAACCTCTGACCTCAAAATAAAATTTGCGATAGTGCATTCCGATTGTACTATCAGTTTTAAACCCAAGGTCAAAGGTCAAGGCCGATGTCATGGGTCAACGCAGAGGTGACGGGGTCATCACATATCAAAAGGTCATGGTCGTGCGACAATATCTTGTGACCTTGCGCCGAATCAGATCCAGATTCAACAGGTCATATGCATGTGTGATACAAATTTGGTGTGTCTAGGGTCATTCTCGTGATATAGGAGTAAGTAATAAGAATTTTTCGTATTGAACAGCTGAATGGCATCAGATATATGGATCACTAACGATTTTGCATAAATTTAAGCATCTTCACTTATCTAAATGTGTTTGAATGGCTCAATTAGGACCTTTTTTTTTTTACGAAATAGCACATATTTCCGGTTTTTATGTTCTTGTCATAACTAATCTGAAAGCAATCAGGCTATAAATTTCACATATTGTGTAATGTCAGATAGCGGTTACATAAAAAACATTCATTTTAGGAAAAAAAAATTTCGATTCAACTCCACCTGTATAGGCAACTGACCGCCTTACAGATGCCTTCCCCTAATGAACTTCCCCGTTCAGATGCCTTCCCCTAATGATACATTATGATGAAATTGCAACTAAATAAATGTTCAGATATACAACTCGCACAAGAAACGTACAGACAGCACGACAGGTGAAGGGACACAATTCATCATACACTCGCTTTCTAAAACAAATACATGATACATGCAGTCCATATGGGTTGAAGGGGTTTTGGAATGAATAAAGAATAACATATGTATGGTTTGAACAGTTTATTATTATTTCCATCACAGTGCAGTTGTACAAAACTAAGTACAATAATAACAAAATACCCAGCAGTCAGCAAATATTGCTGGTAAAAAAACCCACAAATACAATTATGGAAGGCCGAATGACCAAAGTAATCAGAAACTCAAAGAACCAAAAACCAGTTTTTTCTAACACACAAGTTACCAAAGAGAACTTTAACTATGGTTTTCAAATATAGAATTGCAGTGAGGTATCCAAATCTGGGTTATCCACCAGAATACCACAATAACAAAATATTTGTTCTATTAAAACTGCAATTACAACTTCCTGTCCTATAAGTTATATCACCCCCTGATTTTATTGTAGAAAATGGTACATCCTGTGGTTAAATTTTTAAAGGTTTCACCAAACATGCATAAAAGCATCGTGACAATACAATTGATGTACTCGGGCTCTTTGCCCATGGATTTTAAAGTTGTGTAATGATTAGATTCATACAAAGCCCATAGACTTGGAAGTGAACAGCACAAGCAAAGTAAGCCGTCTGACATCACTGATTGGCAGATACACTTGACCAGCCAGATATGCCAGTCAGTGGTGGCAATATGGCAAATCATTGCTGCACCTTTCATTCGAAAGTCTATTCAGCTTAAAGCCTACGGTACTTCCCCTAATAATTCAATCACAGGAAGTTCACTTTTCATCTCTGTTATTCAAACACAGAGAAAAAGAAACTGTCCCATTCTTCATTCAAATTTAAGAAACGCAATATAATGACAACATTGGACACTTTGTAGTTGGTGCCATCAAAAATATTTCCAGATATAAGCCATTTTTGCTGCACTTCCGGTGATCGAATTATTAGGGGAATTACCGTATGTAATTTGCAGACTCTACACAGCCTACACGGGATTACAGGATGCTAGTTCAATTAATGCTAGTTCACTTTTCAATCACACCTGTATATGCCTGTGTTTCGGGTTTGTTCGGGAACATTGGAAGTATGTTACCACCAGCCAACCCTCATCAGGAGTCGCTTAATTAAAAATAACCACCATTAAGAGAGAACATGTACATGTATGAAGGAACTCTGAGAATGGCTTAACAATAGTGTAGTTTGGAAATATATTCACTACCACATAGTTAAGTCCATTTGAAATTTTGCATGAGATGAAATACAATTAAGTTCAATGCAATCAAAGATTAATACAGGAACTCTGGTAACGGTAATATGATACATGTAGGACTCAAGTGAATAAAATTGGTTTCATCAAACCATTTATACAGAATCGTGGCTTGGTACATGCCTATCTGTCT
>JAVTVY010009143.1:0-47686 GCA_036873755.1 Hanleya hanleyi | reverse complement strand
TAACCATACGATAAAGTTCTTGGACATGTACACGAAAATTCTCAGGGAATACCGGTGGCGTAATAGTCACAACAACTGTCCACTCAGCCTTGACCAAACTAATAGGGACCTGTCCAGTAACAAGGATGCCATTCCGCAGTGGGGTTTTAGCAGTCCACCCCAATGGGACCGTAATAGCCAAAACATATACTACGAGCAACATGACCCCTCTCATAGCCACTGGTATCGAAAAGTGTACGTGCGACGGTGTTTATTTCTGATTATAGGAGAACTCAAGGCCGGAGGTTTGCGCTTGCGCAAGTAATAACCATGCGGTGAGTCGTCCATTTCATTCGAGGAGTCTGGCTCATTGGGGGTTTCCTCGTCCATATCAGACGACGTGTCATCCGCATTAGGCGGATCTTCTACATCAGGCACTTGACTTTCATTATTAATTGCCGTATCATCGGGAATTTCAAGTGTATTAGGGGACTGACTGGTAGATTCATCATTCGGAGAAGGGGAGGAGTTTCACAACTGCCTATCATGCGACGTGGGCGTCTCAACTTGCTCGGGAGCTACGTTAAACTGGCGTTCTGCTCTGTTCAGACTCTGCCGCGTACCTATCTCAGGGTTACGAAGGGGGCGTGGCTGAACATTATCCCAAACAATCTGAGGATCGACAACTCGAAGCTTAGAGACATTAACTACTCTAGTTTTCCCTGACCTCTGGTGTCGAATATGGGCTACCGGTCCGTTAATCTTAAATATTTCATACTGCGGATCACACCGAGCTGTAAGTTTGATTCGCTCATCTGCATGAACAACCACAGAGTCGCCCACCTTGAACACGCCCTCCCGTGCTCGGTGATTAATTTGTTCACGATGGTACAATCGTGATTTTTCAGTCGCTTCACGTGCCTTGTGAAGTGCATTGCTCACATGACTTAAACGGTCACTAAGATCTTGTGAAGCATCTACAGGTAGGGAGAATGGCAAACGTGCACGACGCCCATACGTTAAATAAAAGGGCGTGTACGTAGTTGTGGCATGTCTTGTGTTGCGATAAGCTAACAAAGCTGAACTGAGTTCACTTTCCCAATGTCGAGACTGATTATTGACCAACTTCTGGAGAATTTCCTTAAGGGTTCGATTGAAACGTTCAGTTTTACCGTTAGTTTGAGGATGATACGGGGTCGTGCGCCTGTGATCTATTCCTAGTAACTTGAATTTTTCTCTCAACTCATTAGAATTGAATTCCTTTCCAAGATCGGTAATCACAATCTCCGGAATTCCATGTCTAGAACAGTATTCTTCCAGAAATTTATCCTCCACATTTTCAGCTGTTTTCGAACGTATAGGAAAAGCTTCAGCCCAAGCTGAATAATGATCTACTATCGTCAAGATGTACGAATGGCCTTTATTTGATCGGGTCAGTGGACCGATCAAATTCATACCAACAATCTGACCTGGATATTTTGGCATGGGCATTTCAGTGTACTTTGGGCGACTACGCACCCGTCTATTTACCTGACAAGTTGCACAATGGTCCAACATACGCATAATGTCTTTGCGCATGCCCTTCCAAACGAATGCATCTCGGACTAGACCTAAGGTCTTATAGAGTCCTTGGTGACCTGCGCGAAGGTGTGCCTGCTCATTACCTGGTTACGAAACCTGGTCGGCAAGATCACACGGGGATATTCAGCATCAGCTGCCGAGGGACATCTCGTGGAATATACTATTTCATTGTGCACCATATGTTCCTCTGATGGAACAATAAATAGAGTGGGGAACTCCCGTTTTTGTTCCTGGCGAAGTGTCACTTCATCAACACCATATACCGATATTGGCACGTACGGTAGGACACCCTCAGGTACCTCAGGTATAATGTAATCATTAGTATCAAATGTTGCAACTTCATAAGGTGTTCGAATTCTTGAAAGCATGTCTGCTCGGACATTCTTGCTTCCTTTGATGTATTCAATCTTACACCCATACTCAGCTATCAAAACTGCCCATCGTTGAACCTTAGTGTTCCGAACTTCACCAAGAAAGAGACTTTTCAACGGTTTATGATCAGTGTAAACCACAAATTCTGCGCCATGCGAGGTATGGCCTTAGCTTTTTCAATGCATAGACTACAGAATAGCCCTCTTTTTCTATGACAGGCCAATTCAACTGGCTATCTTTTAAGGTGGCCGACACATACTGTATGACTCGGTCAACACCTTGCTCATCTTCTTGCACTAAAATCGCACCTACTGCATAGTTGGATGCATCAGTAAATAATTTGTATGGCTTCTGTGGGTTTGGATAAGCTAGTACACTATCACTGCAGAAGAGGCGTTTCACCTCATCAAATGCATTCTGTTGGGGCTGACCCCATTTGAACCTCACATGCTTCCGTGTCAAGGACACGAGAGGCTCTACCAGGTTAGCATAATTGGGGACACATGCACGATAATATACTGAACTGCCAAGAATAGAACGTACTTCCTCTACAGAAGTGGGAGGGAACATGTCACGGATAGCTTGAATTTTCTGATCTTGTGGGGAAATACCATGCTGTGAAATGTGATACCCCAATAAATCTACTGATCTGGCAGCAAAGACACACTTCTTTCTTTTGAGCTGTAAGTTATACTCTAATAATCGTTCCAAGACTAGTTTTAGATGATAAGCATGCTCAGTTTCATTGCGTGAATATATAACGATGTCATCAACATACACAACAACAAACTTACCGACATAATCTCGAAAAATGTCATTCATGGCTCTTTGGAAAACCGCATCTGAGTTACAAAATCCAAATGGCATGGAATTCCACTCAAATAAACCCTCTGAGCAGGTAAATGCAGTTTTTTCAATGTCTTCAGGTGCGACAGGTATTTGCCAATATCCAGACTTAAGGTCTAGAGTTGTGAACACAGATGCACCACGCAGAGAGTCAAAAATGTCTGAAATCAAAGGTAATGGATAACTGTCCTTACGTGTTACAGAGTTCAATTTCCTGTAATCGATGGCGAACCTGATCGTTCCATCCTTCTTCGGTACCAGTGTGATAGGTGACGCCCAAGGTAATGAAGATGGTCGTATAACACCTGCCTGTAACATCTCCTTTATTTGGTCCTTGACAACATGCTGTTTCATCAAGGGCATTCTGTACGCACGCTGCCTGATAGGTGGGTGATTTCCGGTAGGTATGGTACACTGCACTCTCGGGTGTCTCCCTGCACCTGGTTTCTTTGACACGTCGAAAACATCTCGGTATTCGTGTCACACTTCATCGATCTCTCTGTTTCCCGTGGTTTCGTAAACACTTCCTGTAGCGTCGATACCCCCCAGTTGTCCAGTCGGTTAACTTGTATAATCGACCGAACCATCGCATATGACTTTTTGGATAGTCCAATTGAGCTTTTCCAATATGTAAGGCATCAGACCCCAAAATACACTGGTGAAACATCTCCGGAACCACCACAATCGGTACAGGAGACGCGTTTAGAAATTTGACTTCAGTTTGTCCCAAAACCTTCAGAGGCTGCTCATTCACAGCATATATTATACCAGTTTTCTTAAGTGGTCCCTTCCCCAGATAGTTTGTGCCACACATCAGCACGTAGTAGTGACGTTGACGCCCCCGTGTCAATCAGTGCGGTAATAGTTTGTCCATCTAATTTTAATTGGGCCGAGAACCTCCCTGGAATGATCGAGCGCTCGGCCCTCTGCCGTTTCCCGCCTGCTCATGAGTTGTTTGGAAGCGTGGACTAGGTGGATTACGACATACCGCCATTCTGTGTCCGGTCTGCTCGCATCTCCAACAAGTGATTGGTTGTCTCTGACTGGCACGTCTCGGACCATTGTTTCGTGTAGTTGGCAGTCGCTGATCACTCCGGGCTCGCATCGTGGTATTTTCCTGCAGTCGGCGTTGATCACATTCTAACCGGCTCAATCGATTGTTCACTAATTTCTGATGTGCCTCTATGACACCTCGGTTCTGTCGGATTTCCTCTAAACATCTCTCGACAGGGTCCTGAGAAGCGTCAACTTCCATCGGCACTGCTTCGTCTAAGTTCATAGTAGATAGTAAGTCTAACCGAGATGCTTGATCCTCGATATAGGTCATAGCCGCATTTACATCTTCGGCCCGTTTGTTCATCACGATTTTGCGTGCCAACTGCTTATCCTGTAGTGACCTGATATAAGCACGAAGTATGACACGTTTCGAGTCTTCATTTACATCTGGATATGCACGTCTAGCCAAGTCCCGAAATCGCCTATTGTACGTATACACAGTTTCTCCTGGTCTCTGGTGAATCGTTTCTAGCTCACATTTTAATCTCTCATCTTCATTTGTGGATACAAATGCCGTTACCACATGTTGCCTAATTGCTTCCCAAGTTACGGTGGCATTGTCCTTGTCCTCAAGAAATAAATCGATCTCCCTTCGGAGACCTCCGGCTGTCGTCCATATCGCCAAATGTGCTGGACTCCCATTGATGTCTCGAACATCCCGTATCGCCGTGTTACATTCTTCTAACCAGTCGCGCACCTCGGCCGGAATGAGTCCATCACATTTACGAATAGCCGCAACGTGATTTCGTAACCTCTCCCGTTGTACTCTGGATTGTTCGTGAGCTGAATTGTCAGCACGCACGGCGTTTACTAATGTTGTTACGCCCTGTGCTATGGCCTGCAGATCTTGCACTCGCACGGCCTGATCTGCCATACCTGTCTTGCCTTGTAGTATCTCGTCTGGGGGTCGCCAATATAGAATTTTAATGTCCTATCAGTTGATTACGTGAAGGTGATAGACAACGGGGATCGTCTCTATATAACCCTGGTTCCGTATGTTCGTCTTCAGTCAAAGCCAAAGAACTACAAGACAACTCGTTGTGATGATATAAGTTGATGATGTTTACTTTCTGCATCCAACATAGACAAGGTACAACATATCACATAATATAACCGAAAACGTCTGTACGAAATGAAGCTCTGGTCTTAATGCTTAATTATTGTAATATAACTCGAACTTTAAATAGAGCTGAGCAAACAAGTACTTAAACACAGCCTGGTACGAAACTCTAATTTCACAGGACTCAAACACTTAATTGGAGACGCTACCGGAATGACCACTTGCTCGGTGTTCATTAACTAAGCACAGCTGTGGACTCTTTCAATCACCCTGTTACTGTACAAACACTTATCTACTTGAAGCTTTTGCTTAATCCACATTTAACATTTAACAGAAGACAATTGTATATATACGCGTTTCTATAATACGCCGCGTGAATCAAACTATATTTGAGAGTACAATTAAATCTTGAAGTGCTAACCACTTGGTCTAACAGACACTGTATTAATTATCAGATATCTCACTGATCTGTGTTTCCTCGACCACTTCAATTATAAATGGCGGTTTGTAAGCCGTCAGAACTTCCTGGCTTCCGCTCAATTAGTAGAGATATGCTCCCAAACTCCAACATACTATAGTGTATGAAATTACATGTACGACTAAACCGTGAATTGATATTATCATACATTTTCCAAAACTGATTAGAGCAAATGTAAAAAAACTCAAATAGATACATATATGATCTTCTATGTAATAATCTGATCAAAATATAAATGAGCCTAAAGTCGACCCAGCATCAACTTCCCACAATGCCAACATATATCAAAGACCAAAAGCTCTTTACAGGGGGTGGGCCTCGGGGACGAAACGTCCACCAGCAGAATCTCACCATATACAGGTAAAAATTACAACACATACAATTGCAGAACAATATAATTTGCCCATTCAAGCGCATGCAGTATTGTTGGTGGAATAATTTGGTGTATCCAACAAACTTAATTCGCTTATTCAACAATTATAAATTTTATCCAAAACTGATTGCAGTTCCTTGTTATAAGTGCAAGTCATACTCCATGAATGTGCTCATTTATATAAATTGATTTAGGATATTTCCTAATAATATCAATATCAAGTGCTTGAATGTTTCGTATTTAAGAACAAACCAAACAAAACCGATTCTTAGAGCTGTCAACTGTTTGAAAATTTCTCATTAGAAGATCACAAACCATCAATTCTTACTTGATTCTTACAGTAGGGTATGGCAGAAGTGATGTTTCGCCATTCAATTTTCTATGTCCTGGTATCAAAAAGGCAATGCTAGCTGATATAAGTGTCCAGTTTTCTTCGAATAATAATTATTTCCATATTCAGTCTGATCGAAAACCACCATTATACAAATAATATACCTTACACAGTTCACAATGACCACAAAGCTATATTCAAGTATAGTCTTGTATATGTAAATAATCAGATCACAATCGAGACAATGAAAATCATTGGGGGAAATGCATAGTTACCATAGCCTGACTGTTTCTGTATCAAGATTGTGAATGAGCGCGGTGCATTTCAGATACATTCCAGGTTTTATGCAACCTAGAACACCTTTACTGGCTAAGAAGAAACTACAAGAAGGTCAGCTTGTGTTGGGTTTTAACCCAGTTCGTTCGAACTCCCACTGTAGCTAATTGAAGTTCAGAAGAAGAAGGTCTGAAATCAAATGACATGTCACCTTCAATGAAATGAGGTACCGGTATGTCTAAATAATATTTTACCTGTTCCAGCTCTTTCATTTACTGACATTATTTCAATAGGAAGAACTATCTACCCGAACCCATCTTCATGCACAAGCTGATATCTCCGTTCACATTTCGAAGTAGCCTGGATAGATCGAGCCACCAAAGCATTCAAAATCCGAGGTGTAAATTTCTTTTTCAAATCAGAGACAAGTAAACCAAACGTGTATAGTTACGCCATTCCTCCGAATATGGCAGTTGGTGTGACCAGATACAACCGACTCATACGACACAATTTGAAATTCAAATGAATTCGAGAATTCGAGGTCAATGATATTTTGTGTCTGTTTAAAAATTCTTCTGAAAAGAACCTGTGTGCGGATATATCAAGGCTACTCCGAAGTGTGAACGGCTTGTATATGAAAATGCCCGAACCCAGTCATGTCAACTCTCGAGACATTTGTCTGGGCTTCTTTGCTCCGGTACCGGTATGATTACAGGAGGCGGTCACCTGCTTTTCGCTGAGTAGTTAAGCAGCTAGATTCGGATAGTCGATCTCGATGTCGATAGCAAAACAGCACGGAGTTGGCCGAGTTGGCCTGCATCAATTACACCAATATCAGAGAGTCGCAGGTTCTTCTGATTTTTGCTAGTATGTAACCGAACAGCATCAATGGATTCTTACCGTACTCGGTGATGATATCGTTTGATCTGGGATGACGCTAAATCTCGAGTTTTCAAACAGATTGTAGGATTTCGTTCTGTTCCATCACTTCAAGCTCGGACGTTAATATGGCACTTTCTGTTGGATGTACGTCTCGGGTCTGTATGCAGGTTGTCTTTGCAGTGGAAAATATTGGATTGAACAAATGAACTGTGTGGTATTTTTTCCGACCCGATGTGTGATAATGCGCAGATACAGCAAGGCCTATTTTACTAATGTTAACTTGAAGATTTTACAGATTTTAGCTTTTACAGAAGTCAGCTAGTTTGTTTATACTATTTTGTATACCTTCAGGGGTTCTGATACAATTAATAAGTCATCTGCCCATGAAGAAGTGTAATTTTCTTTTTATGTAGTGTTGCAAGACTGCAAGCATTTTCAGGAAAGCGTAGATCATCGAAGAAAAGCTTAAAACGGGTGTGGCTAAGACTATCACCCTGTTTTACCCCACTGTTAGAAGTTAAAACTTTGTTCTTGCCCTATTAATACTAGTTTGGTTGTTAGTATATAGATTTGATAATAGAGAAATGTTTTCCTCTAACTCGAGTCCGAAGGAGTTTTAAACGTAGACCAGCATGCCATACAGTATCGAACGTGCAGTCAGTAAAGGCTATAAAGATGATGACAGTGTCAGATGCAACGGAAATGTTATCGGCTTCAAACAAGAGTTCCACAGATCTGGTAACTATATATATGTAACATACATTTGCCACTGGGGATTTCTAACATATTTAACATGATTTCGTCGTAAACAATCTTAGCTTACACTCGGCGATAACATTCCGCAACTTTGAGAGGTGGCAGATTGTGCATCACTTCAATTCTTGTGTTAACCTCGAAGCGGAACTACATTTCTTGCATTTTTTCCTATTTACTTTTGTGTTAAATCGGAGATTTTCGGAGGAAGGAAATTCTCCAGTGACGTCTTGTACCACACAGAAAGATCGCTTAGTTTGCTGAATGCCTCAACTGTAACCATATTGCTGGGTCAAATACGCGTTGGTACTTATAGATGAAACAAGGCCTGTATTATCCCGTAAGCTGATTGAGATCAAGATGTACCGGATACTTAGACGAGCCTTTGCATCTTAAACTCTGAAACATATCAAAATACCTGTTCTCTATACTGGGCCATTGACAATTCGGAACCATTTGAACCATTAAGCATAAAATTGAAATCTTTATCACTATGCTCTATCACATGCAGAATATTCAACTCTCAAGTCTGTGTTGAAAGTTTTGTAGTGTCTAAATATAGATATGTACTTTTGCAATATACATGTACAGTTCTTTTACAAGCTATGCTCATGTACATGCATTGGGAGTTGAAGGTGGAATCATCCTAAACACCCTTCTATGGCTACAGATAGACGTAGACCTGTTAAGTTGGTGTTCATGTTGCATACCTGGCCTCCAGTAAGCGTTGAATGCCCCTTCCCTATCTCAAGTTAATCTCTCCGATCCCATATAGCTATCCTGACTATCCAAACAAGCTCCCTGCCCTATAGGGTGTTGAATTTCACTTTTGATATACGGCAGCTATCCTGCCGAGGTCTCATCACCTTTCGACCAAAACTGTGGCCGCTCATATATTTGAAGAACGCCTAAACCGAAATCAACGAACAAAAGCATGGCGTTTGTATCCGCATATAATCCATATAAGGCGGACATATATTCCAAAATTATGCAAAATGTGAACGTCCTGCACGAGAGTCCTAAAAAGCAAAAGGTTCTAAAAGATGTGAAACTCATTAAAAACCAGAGACAGGCTCCTAATCTGAAAACGATTCTAACCTGTGCCACATATGTAGGAAATCCCAGCACTCCTAAAGTCACAAAATGCACAGATTCTCGATATGGTACATACCTGCTTGAAATGGAGCGATATGCAAGAGGTGGGAAAAGTTGACGTCTGACGAATAAAAAGCAACCATATGACTCTACAGGAAAGCATCCCTCGGCACCTAACATTCAGACCCGAGAATATGGTGGATTCTCTGACGTAACATTAGTATCTCAACCGCACGTCCCCTAGCTCAGGCTTAAGCGGAATTAGATCGCTAGCTCGGGAGCTGTGATGGCAAATCAGCTCAAACAACTCATCTGATGTTAATGGATGAGCATCATGGACGTCTGATGAAGCAACCGCCTCAACATTGGGTAAACCTTGTAAATGTAAGAATACCCAGTAAAACAAACCTGTAATGCCCGACGTCGTACGGCCTGAGTTTCCCACCAAACCAATAAACCTACATATATTTGTCGAGAGACATGAACAGAAGCTCATCATTTTCATTCAATAATTCGAGTAGTGACTTTACAATCAAGGAAAACATGAGTTGTGATTCTAGGAATGTTATTTATGTTATTAAATGTAGTGGATGCGATGCAAACTACATTTGGACAGTCAACATATCTTAGAGCTCGCGTCCGAGCGCATAAACAACAAATACTGACTGCCTTTTTGAGAAATATGTTTATATGTAAGCATATTCACACATGCGGCAAAGACAATTTCAAAATATTCCCTTTCAACAAGATTACTAAAACTACATCAGTACAACGATGGTTGGACATTCGCGAAAACGAGTTTATCTCCAACCATCTTCCTTCAGTGAACAGATGATGTATATCGTCTTTAAGGGAGTAGAGGACGTTCATTTCCCTGATCTTATGGGTTTACAACATGGTGATTTGTCAAATTTTCCAAAACAAACTGAATTTCCAAACAAAAGTACCCAGACATCTCGAAATGGGATAAAAGTCATCAAAAGACACAACATAACCGTTTATGCATTTTACTGGTGGTTCGATAGTGTGATAGGACTGACCAAAAAACTGACACTTTAGACTCAACGGTAGGAAGGTGTAAAGTGCCCCGGAGGTTGAAAATTGTTCCTCTGGAATCCCAAAATTCGCTCTAATTCTTTTTCAATAAAAAGGAAACATGTAAATGGCTAATAAATGAAACTCCAATAATATTCCCCACATCCGCCCCGATTCCACGACCCCACCCCCTCCTGGAAATAGGACTGAAAAGGCTCAGTCTGTCTGTTATACCGCTGATATTTTCTAAGAAAGTATGGTGTCCCCCTGTTTTTATTACATATTCAACAAGCACTATATGTGTTTAGTAATATATAGCAAAATGGTGAAAATCTGACCTTGGAAAGTTTGATCTATTGAGCATAAAAGAATTTAAAAAATTCAAATTTTCCTACGTATTCAGTGTTATGGCTTTTAAGTGGTATACATGCATTTGGCTACCATATTCTTTTAATGAGTATGGTGATCCACTATTTTTTTCCATGGATCATCTTCTCTTAACCTGATGAAAAAATACTGAAATTTAGAAAAAAAAATCAATCTCTAGAAATGAACGTCCCCTACTCCCTTAACAAGATTATGCTGTAAGCTGATTAGCATTCGGTACTGCCGAGCAGAAATCTACGAAGAGACCCCATTACTTCCACCGGAGATCAACGACAAGGAGTGAGTGAATGTGATTTAACGTCGCTTTCAACTATATTTCAGTCATATCACGACGTTGGGTCCTATTCCTTTTCACACCCGGGAACCACACGGGTGGGGTCCTATTCCTTTTCACACCCGGGAAGTCCACAGGTGCCTCAGTTAATCGACTCTGACAAGCTCTCTAAGGAGCTGAGGCTTATTCTTACCATGACCTACGGTGTGCACAGCAACATCCCAGGTCAATCCCCGGAAGCCCCACGGGGCGATCAACGACAATTTGCGAATGAGCCGATTAACGGGACTGAATTTGTTACTTGAAACATGTCTAGGATATTAGCCATGAGCATCAGAGCCATGTATACGAGTTGTCAGAGCATTTCTATCATAGCTCTCTAGATTTGTATCTAATATCGCTTATGCCGGTGCTAGGGGCCGCGTGATCATGGCATCAAAGTTGCCACATGAACAGGTACAATAAAAGCGTACCTGAGATACAACACATATCACGAATCGTTAGATTCTTGGTATGTGCTTTAGAATAGGTTAACCAGAAGACAATACTGCAGTAAAGTCATGTGGCTCTGTCAGTATGTCGGCATCTCTTCCCACTTCCCTTATATGTGTTGTAATGTGATTGTTGGCAGTTTTTACTTCTTTTCAAACCTCTATCTTCACCTCTGACGTTTTCTTGTAATTTCAAAATGCTATGTTTCATGTTCCCGGCCCCCATTGCGCGTTAACTCCCATTTCACTTCTTTATTTATTTTCATTATTCGTTTATTTATTTTCCTGTTCTTGACTTTATTTTCCCCCGTTCTCATAGCTATCCTGGCGTAATTTCCAGTACAATCCTGGCCTCAATGGGAGTAAGATGCCCTCTTGGGGTTCTTCTTTCTTCTTCTTTTAGGATACCCTGATTTACTTCAATATCATGACTGTCACGACGAAGTTTCATGGGTTTTCCAACAAACTTTGACGCTGGGCACAAATACACAGAGGTGGTTTAGTAAATGAGGTAGGTGATCCATGATTAACATGAGCAGCGTATCACATAACAGGAAATTTAACATTCTTTGGCCGACAATGACGAAAACCGATTCACTCAAAATTTACTTATTGTGTCACTTAACCTACTCAGCAAGTTTCCTGTCTGTCTGATCCCAATCCGTCGGTGCAGCTAATATACGTTTAGGAACGGTCACTATCCAGTACCAGGATAACCGACGTATTTAACATTAATCTTCTGGTAACAATAGAAGGCATGTTTTTAACATGAGTATTGATTCGTTTAATGTACTTACTGTGTTATTAAACTTGGCGCGGATGGAAGGTATGTTCATCATCAATAACGTCTCCGATATATTTTACGTCGATGAGTTGTTGCTGTTATATAACTTATCGATGTGACATCTGTTACCATTATATATACTGCTCGTAAACATGCAGCGTAATGTTGACAGACTGCACACTCACATGACCATAAATTCACGTTGTTATTATGATCTATCTACAGTATCGCCATACATGACAAAAAGAATCAGGACAACCATTCGACACAAGGCCCACTATGCAAAACATTTAAGAAAAATCATTCTATGCGATAGACTGTGGCACAATACAGAAAACAAACGACAGAGACCATCAAAAGCTTCCGTCTCTCCAATGTTGCAGTGGAGATGCCAAGCCTGCGAATTTCTGGCATCTTCAAGTCCTTCATCGCTGCGAACTCTAAATCTTGGCGAAGGGGGTCTCTCATTATTCGAGGGGGGAGAGGTACTTTAAACCAAACCTATGAAAGTGGCTTCGAGGGGGAGAGGTTCTTTAAATCAAACCTATGAAAGTGGCTGAATCCATGAACTCCTCTATCACATGCCAAATTGGATCGAATTAACGAGGTCTGTAGCCTTGGAAAGGTTGTAATATACACCCATCCCTGCTATGAGTATCCCCTTTCATCATTGTGAAGGGGGGCCGGGGGGGGTGAGAACAGGAGGTATCCGCCTGTGAGAATTCTCTCCCGCTCATCCACAATACTGGAAAAACTTCTTAATCATCAGCTACAGACTTAGACGCTGTTTTAACCCAGTGCTATATGCATTCCGGTATGGGCTTACATGTAGCTATAGTATCATATGGTGGCTTTTTCATCGCCAGAATTTTTCCTACCTCTTGCATATCGCTCCAATTTATTACCAGTATATGGTAGGATTCTGCTGGTGGATTGTGAGTCCCCGAGGACCGCCCTCTGCACAGGTCGTTCGACAAATATATGTAGGTTTATTGTTTTGGTTGGAATTTAAGCCGTACGACGTCGGGTATTGCAGGTTAGTTTTTCTGGGTATTCTTGCATTCACCATGTTTACCCATGTTTGTCCTCAATGCTCATCCGACGTATCTAACTCCGCCTTAGCCGGCGCTAGGGGCCGTGTGGATACTTCATTGTCTCCACATGAACATCTACAATAAAAGCGCGACAAAGACTGCGCCCGAGAATACGGTGGAATCTCGGACGTAGCCTTAGTATCTCAGCCGCGCTGAATGTGAGGTGCTGAATGTGAGGTGCCTGTAGAGTCACATGATTGTATTTTAGTCGCCAGACGTCGTCAATTTTTCCAACCTCTTGCATATCGCTCCAATTTAGCTGTCTACAAGTTTGTTTAAGCCTCTATGAACTATGGCGTTATACTGTCCAATGAAAAACGTTCAAGTACGCTTGATCTTGACGATGACACTGTGAACAAAGTGCCAATTAACTGGGAACCGACAACAGACTATACTCAAATGTACACAAGAGACAAGCTTTTAATATATAAAAATTATTTTACTCTTCTTACGAATCTCTGCTGGACAAAAATTCTCTATCAAGTTTAGAAGTGATCGGACTACAAAATATTATATATATGAACGAACTATTTACGTTCAGAGGCTGTGGCTACAATCTCAGGAATAAAAATACCATTGCTAGGCAACACAACAGAACTGTAAATGCTGACAAAAGCCCCAGCTGACAAAAACCCCTGTCAAGTAATGCCCCATAAATATTATTAATAAGTAACGAAATGGAATTGTACAATAAAATAATAGTTTTATTATATTATATATTGAGCATTGAATTGAAAAAAATGTTTTAAAACACATTACCACTTCCATTCCACAACTATAACCTTATTGGCTACGAATCCGGAACATACATGGGATCTGGGTTATATGTGTTGTAATTTTTACCTCTAAATAGGGAGATTCTGCTGGTGGAAGTTTCGTCCCAGAGGCCCGCCCCCTGTACAGACCTTTTTGTTTTTGATATATGTTGGCATTTGTGGTAAGTTGAAGCTGGGTCGCCATCGGGCCTTACAGACTAGTCTTTTGTGTTAAATGCCGTCATTTTCCTCTGACGACGATACAGCTCACCAATCCCCAATGTACGAGTTGTCACAGCGAAACAGCTCACCAATTACCAATATACGAGTTGTCCGAGCATTTCCATCATAGCTCCCTACATTTGTATCTAATACCGCTTATGCCGGTGCTAGGGACCGTGTGGTCATGTCATCCAAGTTGCCACATGAACAGGTACAATAAAAGCGTACCTGAGATACAACACATATCATGAATCGTCAGATTCTTGGTATGTGCTTTAGAATAGGTTAACCAGAAGACTATGCTTTAAAGTCATGTGGCTCTGTCAGTATGTCGGCACCTCTTCTCACTTCCCTTATATGTGTTGTAATTTTTACCTGTGTATGGCGAGATTTCTGCTGGTGGACGTTTCGTCCCCGAGGCCCGCCCTTTTACACTTTGATATATGTTGGCATTTGTGGGAAGTTGATGCTGGATCGACATCGGGCCTTACAGACTAGTCTTTTGTGTTAAATGCCGTCATTTTCATCTGACGATACAGCTCACCAATCCCCAATGTATGAGTTGTCACAGCGAAACAGCTCACCAATTACCAATATACGAGTTGTCAGAGCATTTCCATCATACCTCTCTAGATTTGTATCTAATACCGCTTATGCCGGTGCTAGGCGCCGGGTGGTCATGTCATCCAAGTTGCCACATGAACAGGTACAATAAAAGCGTACCTGAGATACAACACATATCATGAATCGTTAGATTCTTGGTATGTGCTTTAGAATAGGTTAACCGGAAGACTATACTGTGAAGTCATGTGGCTCTCTCAGTATGTCGGCACCTCTTCCCACTTCCCTTATATGTGTTGTAATTTTTACCTGTATATGGCGAGATTCTGCTGGTGGACGTTTCGTTCCCGAGGCCCGCCCGCTGTACAGACCTTTTGGCATTTGTGGGAAGTTGATGCTGGGTCGACGGCGGGCCTTACAGACTAGTCTTTTGTGTTAAATGCCGTCATTTTCATCTGACGACAAACAGCTCACCAATCCCCAATGTACGAGTTGTCACAACGAAACAGCTCACCAATTACCAATATACATGTTGTCAGAGCATTTCCATCATAGCTCTCTAGATTTGTATCTAATACCGCTTAAGCCGCGTGGTCATGTTATCCAAGTCACCACATGAGCAGGTACAATAAAAGCGTATCTGAGATATAACACCTGATGAATCGTCAGATTTTTGGTATGTGCTTTAGAATAGGTTAACCAGAAGACTATGCTGTGAAGTCATGTGGCTCTGTCAGTATGTCGGCACCTCTTTCCACTTTCCTTATATGTGTTGTAATTCTATTAAATTAAAAGTAAACAATTCCTTATAATTCTTAAAATGTTAGGTAAAGACGAAGTTTTATTTCCTAACCATTTGTTGACCAATTTCTTTTGTTTTTTTAATATTCATACATTTATTCAATATATGACATTGTCCAACTCTGGTTTTGTTAATTCATCTAAATTTTTATTCATTAATTATGTAGTCATAATTATTGACTTGCCAACCGAGACAACTATACAATTGTTCAAGTCAAAGGTGATCAAATAAATATCCAAGCTTAAATCTTCATAAAACATGAATTCAAAGTAGGGAACTTGAATTAAAAATACTTTGAACATTTGTTCGCTGGAACCGTTTCATCTGCTGGGCTTTTGTCCGCAGGACATTTGTTGGTTGGGCTTTTGTTCGCTAGCGCATGTGTCCGGAACCCTCTTGGTACCAACGTATGAATGAACCGTCAAACTCATTTAGAGAAACTAGATAACCGAGATTTAAGAAAATGATTAAAACATGGATCGGTTTTTAATGCAACTGCTGATTTGGCAAACTGATTTTTATATGTACGGTCCGTTGTTTTCTCAAGTAATTAATTCCCTTCTATACCACCCCATGTGGAAGTATCCATTAAAAATATGCAAACACATACTAGTTTCCTACACGAAAGAGACTGTCAACGGTGTTCAATGACATCGTGATGTTTCTATATTGTCAAATCCGTATCTCTGACCAATTTTTTTCAATGCAAATGAATTTTCAACTCGTTTCCTCTAGTATAATGCACCTTAGTCAAGGTTTGATTGTGACGACTCATATGAACACTATGAAAATGTAAAAATGTACATGGCGTTACGGACGGCATCCCTAGTTATGCGCCAATAAACACAGTTTACAGTGCGAAGCGCCAGATATCATGGGCAATACGACTTATTTTGGTATTGGTGTGAGATATTTATTGCCAAACTTATAGAAAATTTGAGTCTAGCCAATGCTCTTAGGTGAAATTTGTATACCCCACAAGTAAGTTATTCTGCGATGTTAGCCCCCAGAATGGGAAATGTCAAAATTGTAATCTTCTCTCTAACCGAGGAGTCGATATTTTATAGAGAAATATATGTTTGGGGAACTCATGTCAATTCTTCTCAACAGATATCGAGGCGGGATCCTAGGGAAATACATCGCTCGAACGCGTAAGCATTGTCCATGGCAACCCCTATGACATCGAGGAGATGTATAAATTCGACCCAGCACAGCCAAACGTGGTCGTCGTGGATGGCTTGATCGGTCATGTTTAAAATAACGTATAGCTTACATTGTGACATCTGGTTTGTAAACGTTCAAAGAAAGCGATGAGTTTACGTTTTTTTATTCCAGTATTACGGTGAACCTTTTGTTTTTTCGCTCGAATGTCGGCTGCGCTCCATGCTCTTCGCTGCCATGGCTATTTTGCATACATCGAATGTATGGTTTTGTTCGGAACAATAAAGGAATAAATTAGGATCTGTTTCTAAATTTGGGGTCTGCCATGTTGTTCCCCGCGTTGTGGAGATTTCAAATGTATTCGGGAAAAGCAAAAAACGAAACGGCAATAGACAATTTTCATCCACAGATCTATCCGATGCTATTACTACCATGTCACAGGAACTTCAAAAGCTGCATACCTGGTTTTGCTGCAATCGATTGTCATTAAATATACAGAAAACGAAATATATGTTAATAAACCCCAACGTACATAGACCAATAACACTTATTCCCCCATTGTTTATTTGCGGAACAGAAATAGAGCGTGTTCACCAGTTTAAATTCTTAGGTATATATCTCAATGATAAGCTAAACTGGAAATCTCATATTAATTACATATCCAATAAGATATCACGGAACATAGGGATCATCAACCATATTAAAAATGTCGTAAATAAAAGAGCTTTATTTAGTCTTTACTATTCTATGATACTACCTTATTTTGTCGTACTGTAACGTGCTATGAACGAACACATTCACTGCTCATTCAAATTCTTTATTTTTGCTACAGAAACGCGCCATAAGAGTGATAACACTATCAGAAAGACGTGACCATACATTACCATTATTTACAAAATTTAGCATTTTGCAGTTACATAAGCTAAACTTGTACGCCTGTCTGAAAATCTAACGGTAGTGAGTCTAGATGATGGACAAATTTATGAACGGTTAATAGACATATTTCACAAAACAATCTGATGTACATCGATACAACACTAGGGGACATCTTTTCAATCTATATAGGCCAATCTATCGCTCAAATCTCTCATTTTATTCTCTCAAAATTAAAGGACCTCGGGAGTGGAACAAGTTGCCTCTATCCATTAAAAGTGTCAACTCTATCTCAGTATTTAAATCAAAACTAAAACAGCACCTCATTTAAAACTGACCTGCTTCACAGTTATTGCATGGATATTTATATAGATATGCTATATTGCTTTTTTTATTCCTCATCAAGCGTCGATAATCATTATATAAATGTTTTGTGTTTCTTCTGGGACAGAACAAGCCCCTTGGGGTTTTATTCCCGCCAAATTATATATAATCGGCACAATTTAAGAATATTTATTTATGACTTCGATTTCGAATGCCATTGATGTACATGTGCGATGTTAATATATTGGTGAATAAATTCAATTCAATTCAAGGCAGCTAATTGCAGTTTGGCGTTGGAAAGACATGTGATGATTACATCAACAATTTGTAAAATTCATTTCCCCCCCCCCTGAATTCACGTTTTTAGTATGAAAATTATCGTATGTTATTACATTATGTATATGTTTATGAACGTTGTGGTAACTAACTGGGATTTACGTTGAATCATGGGAATTCTCGACACCATCATTGGGAACTTCCATTTATTCTCTTCGTCCATAACGTCACCATACCGTCCATAACGTCACCATACCGGGATTAGTTCCAATAGGGTACTATTTGAATAAAAACTTTGTTCACTCTTTCCCAATACATTTTAATGGCGAAATTTGCACGTATCCATATCAAGAAAAAACATCTGTTCGATTATTGATATATATAGGAGGTTTGCAATACAAGATTACTTAACTCTTAACGGCGTTTCATTGCCTTTGCACAACAAATCCCACTGTATTTCAAATGCGTCTTTCTAGTCTGTCCCGTTTATGAAAATGCAATCCGGGTTAATCCGAGTGAAAGTTAATTCAAGTTAATCCTTAGACAATACTATCTTGC
The DNA here is from genome assembly GCA_036873755.1 of Hanleya hanleyi. Lineage (NCBI taxonomy): Eukaryota > Metazoa > Mollusca > Polyplacophora > Lepidopleurida > Hanleyidae > Hanleya > Hanleya hanleyi. Next base: position 29,007 of record JAVTVY010009143.1, on the reverse strand, counting down.
CCTGGAAACAGCTGGTGGTGCACTGACAAGTGACTGACCGCAAGGGTTCTGATTCGTTAATCGGGACGCTTTGCTATCCCTTTAACCAAAGACCTTACATCTTCATTATAGGGTCACTGCTTTAACCTAGAAAATATTTTTAATCGATGAGAAATGGACTATGTTCGAGCTGAAGCTGCCAAAATTAATTAATGGCTCTTCCTTAGAATGGCAGGAAAGGTCAAGACCATACAGAAGAACGAACCAGAGCTCACGCGGTGACCCACGTGTTAATGCACCTGCGCCGCAATCGGGTCACGACATTATCGTCTAAGGATTAACTTAGATTCTAGTGCAACCAACCATATGTTGATTAATCTATCATCTGATAACACAAACACCAGATGTGTTCATTAAAGACATATAACAACGAGAGTCTGTGGGGTGAAGATACACTGATGATGTGAATCCATTATTTCAAAGGTTGTTGTTTCCTCAGTGGCGTGAGCTTAATTTCTCGTAGAAGAAGAGTATGACCGTAAGTGCAGAAATGGTCTTCATGATCTCTCATTGCTGAAGATTTAGTTAACAATGGTGACTTCGCGCCCAAAATAGAACCCCTCGTTGACAGGCTTGTCCTGTAAGAATGCGTTGTCGTCTGCATCATTCAGTTCGCAAACATGGATCTGATCATCGATCGGATAGAAGTTGAACGATTCGCACAAGTGATGGTTTACACAGCGTAGAGCACACTCTATCTTACTTCGAGCGGTGATGTTCCTTGATGTGTGATCCTTCATGATCTTACCCTCCACAATCTGGAATACTTGATAACGGGTTCTACCGCCATCCACAACAGTCGTCACTCCTTCTTCAACTTTCGGCACTAACGCTATTAAAGTAGAAAAGGAAAGCATAAGGACAGGTTTCGTCTTGGCTCAGTTTTTGTTTACATATTTGTCAAAAACTAAGCCAAAACATTTTGCGAATTACCATCGACTTATTACTCAAAATTGCTGACCACTTCTTTGAATGCTTACCACTTCTTTGAAGTGTAAGATTCAGAAGGCACCCAAAAAGCTTCTTCAAAGATAAAATACAAACCGAGATCATTTTGTTCGACATCAAGTCAACTAGCTATAGCGAAATACTGCTAGTTATTTTAAATGGTCAAATAGCACCCATCGGCTTAGCGAACACAATTTTAAGTTTCTAACATCATTCAGGATTCCCTGTTTATTCCATTAAGTGGATCTATTCTAAATATGTCAAACAACTTACCCGCTTGGGCCCCAATTTCACACATGAACGGCTTGTTGATGGACGTACAATCTGATCCAGTTCCGGGATAGAGGCGTGTTTTCTGGAAGTCCGCAGTTTTGTTGTAGTAGGTACAGTCGTACAATTCGGGCTCTGAGTAATATTCTAGCCAGGCTATTTCAGTGGGTATTGTCATTCCTGCTCCGTCAACAAAGCTAGTTGGTGAACCTGGCAATAATTACATGTTCACTCAGAAAATACTCAATGGAAGTAATACGCTGGGGGATATTCAGCTTATTATATATATATTACACATACCGTACACATAGCTCAACATTGTTAATAAAGTAATAAATAATTATTGTAAAAGTTGCAATTTCGGTGAATCAGATGCGAATTGATAATAGTAATAATATATAGGCATAGTTGGTAAAATGGCACGGTATTTCCATGAATTTCACCAAATGTACCCTTTCGGTGTAAACTTTGAAAACGAGTGCAAATATGGAAGTAAAAAGTGGCGGACTCGACTGGGATTCGAACCCACGACCTCAGCTAAAGTAGCTTTGAATATATTCAACAATGTTCTACAAAGTATTCTTAATCCATATGATTTTCGTTGTAGTGTCATTATCTAGAGAATGATGAAACTCAGTCTCAGTTTCATTGTATCAAGCTTTGCGAAGCTGTTGGAAAAAGCTCGGGGAAGATCCCTTTTCGAACCTTGGGAATACTAGAATGTCGGTGCCGTTTTCATATATACCTACATCCTATCACAGTTTTATGTAATACTTTGATTGGTTTTCACATATGCACTGCATATAATGAATAGTAGGTTATTTCATTTTCTGGACTGTAATTCGTCTAATTAGATTGTGAAGGGCCTTGGGCTAAGTATGAACTTCTTCAGTCAAGTGACCATCCATGCTTATTATTATTTTGATTGTCAAGGTCAAGGCCGAGTTCAGACACCTGCGATCAACTTGATGCCATCGTATAGGTCGTCACCCAATTAGCAGTCTGATCGCATCAATCGTTTAAGTGCCTAGCCCGAAACCTTGCTCTCCTATGAGACGCTATTGGATGTCAAATTCGAGGTCATAATGTCTGAGAGCATTAAAATGTCCTAGAATGTTGAAATAATTAATCCGTTAAAATTCCGGATTTTGAAGACTATTAAAGATAGGATATAACTGCATAATATTACGTAAGCTTCTGAAAATATAACTGCCAAATGGGCATTCATATTGATCTTGGACGCTGACTTTTGTTACAGATCAGTTCCATCAATTTGGCAGCATCCTGCACACACTCCAAGAGTACTCAGGGGAAAGAACTCGAAAATTGCTTGTTTGACCGGCTTTTGTTATGTTCTCGTTTTGTTGAAATTATCTCCAAACACTTCCATTGCAAATCAACCGCATCCTTCTATAAGTTTGGTCATTAGTCACCAAATGCTAATTTACGTCTAAATGCTTATAACTCAAAAGCTCAGGGTCATGTTCAATTGCCTAACAAATATGCATAACTTCAAACTAGTGCCTAAACAAGTGTCCAATATCTAATTGCTAGATCAAACCTTTGCGACCGTTTCACTTGCAGTGAAAATCTGCCTGGAATAATAATAATACGTACGATAACAACAGATCATTCCATTTGAAATGAAAAGTCCTAATAATTATGGTATAGAACGGCGTAATAAAAAATATCATAATAAGAGGAAACCAGCATGGCGTATGTCATTCTTCAGAAACGAAGACGTGTCGCCTAGTTTGTCCATATGTTGTACAAATGTCTAAACCATGCTGAAAATTTCTTTGAAAATGATTCTCCGTATTTTTTGCGAAGACCGCGCTAAGTTCTTAGAACAAAAATCCTTGTTGAACTGAGCGTCCCCGAATAAGCGAGGATCTTTTGAAACGCAAACCTACTTATCAACTGCATTGATTTGAGAATTCTGCTGATAGGTCAAATTGTTAAATAAACTTACCGGCGTCATAGAATATACCGACCCAGGCGTCGAAGCCGTCATCGAGTGCGTACCAGAAAGGATGCCATGAGGCGAAGAAGGCTCCGGCAAACGTCCTTACCAACTGACCATCCGGATAGCCCTCACAGACGGCCTTCGCTCCATCCACATTGGTAACCTGTAATCCGGGCTACAATGTAGAAAGTGTAACGATTGGGTCAAGAACTCAATGTACGACCTATTAACTGCATATTTCCAGCATGCTCAGTTTTAGTTTGTCAATCAGCAGTAATTTCCTCAGTCTCGGTGGGACGCTGGCACATATTAACTCTCTGGTGAAGATAGCTATATTTTAATGACACTATTTTAAACGCGTTCCTGAATTTCCGATTCTCCAATACAGATTCAAATCGATCCGACAGTCAGTAGGATAGGCAGCCTTGGTCTTTAAGAATTTCTGCAAATGATCGATATACCAAACTAACCAAACCCGACAAATTGTTTAGCTTGGTCGATCCATGTACTTTTTGCAATGTTGCTTAAAATCGTCATAATCAGAAGAAATAGATATCTGGGATAATATTATTTGAAATATGGCGAAACAAAAGTTTGCTCTTTTGTCGTACAGTCGATGTGAAAGCAGACCCGCTATTTATAATTTGCCACATCTGCGCTGACATCATCTTAAATATTAACCACATGAACAGCTACAATTGAAGCGGGGCTGGGATACAAATCGTCACACGGATCAGGTTTGGTTCTTGCGCTGTTTTTTTAATTAGATATATCAGGTCAGTACATTTGCATCACCATTGGGGGGGGGGGGGTGTAATAACAGCCGCTATGAGTAGTTTCGTTCCGGCCCTCCCATGGATAGAGGATACGCATCGTAAGGAGATCGCTTATACACGTATATGGTCTGGTGAATGGGAAGAAACGGGATTCGAGTAAGGTGCGCAATGTTAAGAATCCGTTATTCTGAATCACGCAGATTCTCGATCGAACAAAAAGAACTGGCGTTTGCATTCGTTCTACATTGTGCTCGAATACTTACCACGGTCAGTTTGCCTTCTCCCTATCATGTGCTCGAATACTTACCACGGTCAGTTCATTTTCCCCTACCATGTGCTCGAATACTTACCACGGTAAGTTTGCCTTCCCCTACCATGTGCTCGACCATTGGCTGCTCGGGCTGTGTATAGGAAGAGAGTGAAGGCAGGAAACGGCGTTAATTATTTTGTACCAAACGTGAAAAATCTCTCGGAAATACCTAGAAAGTGTTCATGTGAAAGGGCTTTCTTCCCGCATGTTGTTGTGTGTGTGTTTTTTCATGCAGTGTCTCGGATAAATCGACCAATCGCGATTGATCGTTTACCTGAGACATCTCCTCAAAAACACAGACATATGCAAGTGAGGCCAAAGACATTTTGCGCTAATATTTCCAGTGACATCGGGGTAAAGCTATTAAATTTGCTGGTGGATCAATATAGTAACTGCTGCAATCTGGCCACTCGCTTTCAAATGACGTTTCCTGCCTTTACTGTCTTCCTATACACAGTCAACCTCCCCACAGCGCATGCTCCATTTCGCAGGCTCCAATAACATCCCTGCCTCCAATAGCGGAAGTTGACCTTTACTACGTTGCTATGACGTATAGGGGAAACCAACCAACGCACGGTTCAGTTTGAATCTGACCAAACAACTCCTTTAGTGTTGCACATGAGCGAACTACTTTTCATATGCTCTGTCCAGATAAACAGGGAAAATTATCTCCAGATAATTCTTTTTAACGCTAAGTCAACGGAGGTATTATGCAGACTTGAAAAGTAATCAAAATTTTCGTTAAACATCTATTTTACTATATATGATGTCACTGCCGGCGATGTGCGCGAAGGCCCCGAATCCGGTCCAAAAATCTGACTGGTGGCTGGGGTGTTATTAGACCCCCAGCGAGGTGGTTGATACACAGTATGGCGGCATATACTCTCGACCCCAAGCAGCCTGTGTGCTCGACCACGGCCAGTTTGTCTTCTCCCTACCGTGTATTCGAGTACTTACCACGCGGTCAGTTTGTCTTCTCCCTACCGTGTATTCGAGTACTTACCACGGTCAGTTTGTCTTCTCCCTACCGTGTATTCGAGTACTTACCACGGTCAGTTTGTCTTCTCCCTACCGTGTATTCGAGTACTTACCACGGTTATTTGTCTTCCCGCTACCATGTGCTCGAATACTTACCACGGTCAGTTTGTCTCCCTCTACCATGTGCTCCAATACTTACCACGGTCAGTTTGTCTCCCTCTACCATATGCTCGAATACTTACCACGGTCAGTTTGTCTCCCTCTACCATGTGCTCGAATACTTACCACGGTCAGTTTGTCTCCCTCTTCCATGTGCTCCAATACTTACCACGGTCAGTTTGTCTCCCTCTACCATGTGCTCGAATACTTACCACGGTCAGTTTGTCTCCCTCTACCATGTGCTCGAATACTTACCACGGTCAGTTTGTCTCCCTCTACCATGTGCTCGAATACTTACCACGGTCAGTTTGTCTCCCTCTACCATGTGCTCGAATACTTATCACGGTCAGTTTGTCTCCCTCTACCATGTGCTCCAATACTTACCACGGTCAGTTTGTCTCCCTCTACCATGTGCTCCAATACTTACCACGGTCAGTTTGTCTCCCTCTACCATGTGCTCCAATACTTACCACGGTCAGTTTGTCTCCCTCTACCATGTGTTCCAATACTTACCACGGTCAGTTTGTCATCTCCCCTACCATATCCTCGAATACTTACCACGGTCAGTTTGTCATCCCCCCTACCATATCCTCGAATACTTACCACGGTCAGTTTGTCATCCCCCCTACCATATCCTCGAATACTTACCACGGTCAGTTTGTCTCCCTCTACCATGTGCTCCAATACTTACCACGGTCAGTTTGTCATCTCCCCTACCATATCCTCGAATACTTACGACGGTCAGTTTGTCTCCCTCTACCATGTGCTCCAATACTTACCACGGTCAGTTTGTCATCTCCCCTACCATATCTTCGAATACTTACCACGGTCAGTTTGTCATCCTCCCTACCATATCCTCGAATACTTACCACGGTCAGTTTGTCATCCCCCCTACCATATCCTCGAATACTTACCACGGTCAGATCTGAACCGGTGCCAAATATTCTATAACATTTATCCGACTGTTTTTCGTACACCCATCCAGGATAACACTTCAGGACTGTGAAATATAAAAGTTCAGTTACAATGATCAAATAATCGTAAATGTGATAATCACAATTATAACGGACAACGAGGATAGCTCGACTTTCACATCAGCTTTTATTTTGGAAGGGATATCTGGCACTGTTATACCTGGGGAGGGAGAGTATCGTAACTTGGTAACGCATGGCATAAAAATATCATTAAAGTGCTAATGCAGCGAAATTGTCAATTTCATTTTTATCATGAAATTTTACGGTTTGGGATTTCTGCTTTAATTTAATAAAATTCTCACAGAGAGTTTTAAACAGGAAGATATTATATTTTGCTACGAAACACAAGGGGGTTAGCAGATAAAGTGCGACATTTACGGTCGCCATGTTTTTCGTATATGTGACGTCATAAGTATGACATGCCGATCGACGAGCAAGCCCGCGATATATGCGTAGCATATGGCGAAGGCCAATATCCATAGACTTAATTCACATTGTTGTTGAGTTAATACTGTTGATATCCATCACTGTCTTCGTATGGTAACGTGCCAGGAATGAAAGAAAGAATCTAGTCGGCCACGTGTCCGTGCATGATCAGTTAAAATGATTTATTTACCTGAATTCGTGGGCAGTACCGTAGTTGGACGAATGCATGCAGTTACTATCTGATTCACATAGGAGGGAACGGGGTTTTCGTGGATTTATCAGTTAATAAATCACATCAGCTGTCGAAACTCACAATATATTCCAAACTCTGTCTATGCAATTATTTGTCATCAAAAATATTCCCCTGGCATTAGAAATTATTTTAAAAATCTTCAAAGTTTGTATCGTCTGAGTAACTGCATGTTGAATACACGGTCATGCCGGCAACCGGGTAAGTGAAAAGATTAGTGAGCTCAGCTTTCTCTAGGCCATGCACCAACATAATTTCAGAATACTACGTAAAATATTAAATTGAAGTTTACATACCGAGAAAACTAACATTTCAAACAGTTCAACTAAAGAAGATTCAAACAACAACAAAACAACAAACAGGACAAAGACAACATTGAAAAACGAGTCTCTCGGGAGTATCTGAAATAAAAAATAAACATGAAATTAGTTCAACATTATTCTGAAAAAATTACATAATGCTAAAAAATTGTCTGTGATAATAAACGAGAAGGGTGCAAGATAATTTTACCGACAGCACAGAAAAATATTTAAGACAAATATAAATTCTGATAAAAAAATATTATTCAACAATTTTGAATGGCTTTTTCTTTTCTCATACCGCACAAACTTATGAACAGTTTACATTTGCTTTCATAACCGATCATATTGTGGAATGCAAATAGAATATAGATCTAGAGTGAATGGAAGAAATTCTTAATAAAGCCTTCACTTTTTGCACAAGAAAACCGGAATGTGAAATTGAAGACCGAAGGCTTGTTTTTGCACGCGGACCTCGGCGGGAGCACTTCAGACGGGCCGCTTCAGACGTCGTGATAGATTTGGGCATTCCAATTTAGAGCATATAATATTATGTTTTTAGATCTAATTTAAAGTTGATTGTAATGGGAAGAAGAAAACATATCTCTCTGAGAATCTGGGGATAATGAAGATCGATCTTCGTTATTTTCTTGAAGTTGGGAATCCTTCCGTGTAATGATAAGTGATACACCGTAGGCAAATAAAATGTGGACACTGGCAGATAAATTTTATAAATATCGTACAAAACAAATTTATATAGACTACAGATTCTTGGTAATTAATTTGACCAGATAAAAATTATAATGGAGCTGCTCAGTGGAATTTGAAGTCATTTCTATGGCAATGAATTCAATTTAGCCTGGTTGCACACGGTAGGCTTTGCTCGGTCACGGATGCGGGGCTTTTTGTATCTTCGTTAGGTCCATACAAATTGTCTGTATTCATTCACAGGTATGTCTTATAATAAACCCTTGTCATACTTAATTTCCTGATGAACATTAAATTCAAAAATGTTATTAAACAAACCAGTATATTGGCCTCGAGGACGGGCTTGCCTCCCTCCAAACACTGTCCGCCATGCAGAGCCCAGACTCAAGCTGACCATCTGTCATACTTATGACGTCATCATATTTGTAAACAAAGCCATGTAAACGGTCGCACTTTTAAGAGCACAATTGCACGCCCTTTTCCTTTTGAAATAAGAACTTCTCCTTGTCCGATTTTCCTCATGGATATAGCAAATTAATCATGAAAGAATAGAGAATCAAATTATTTAATAAAAATTTCGCTGCATTAGCACTTTAAGTGATTTACTAGCAAGATGTCTGTATTTCAGTATCCATGATTTATTACAGTGAGTCGTGTATGATATTCTGTAAGACGAGAAAAGGAGTGTGTGACTACGTTTACTTCTAAACAACGCACTCACAATGGCGAAGCTTGCATATGAACTTGTGTCCTTCCAAACATGGGCGTTCGGCCACAAACCCATTTTCCAGCACTGGACAATTCGCTTCCGATGGAAACACTTTGGACGTCAAGTTGTCAGAAAACAGTTTGGAAGAGAATCCATCGGTCCACTCCAGTCTGTCGTTGGCCACAATCTGTTGTAGCCCAAGCCATGAAATATCATCTAGTAGATTCTGGAAGACAAAATAGGAGACAATAGAGACCGACTCATGTGCGCAACATAAATATGAACAATAACTCCATATATCTTATATATATATATGCATTTTAGAGACAGAAGTTTTCTGATAAATTACCGACATTTGTAGCAATACGAAGGCTACATCTTAGAATCCTCCGTATTCTAGTCTGAATGTGAGGCGCCGACGGAGGCTTTTCTGTGGAGTCATATGCTTTCTTGTTAGTCGTCAGACGTAAATTTTTCTCACCTCTTACATAACTTATCAATTTATTATCTGTATATGATAGGAATCTGCTGGTGAACTGTTAATCCCCGAAATCTGACCTCTGTGCACGTGATTTGACAAATATATGTAGGTTTATTGTCTTGGTGGAAAATTAACCGCACGACGTCGAGCATTACAGGTTAGTTCTTCTGTGTATTCTTGCATTTACCAGGCTCACTCCATGTTGAGGCGTTTACTCCAACAGGCGACCCCGATGATTTCATGCAATAAATTGAAATTGAATTGACCACGTTCTACATGGCCGTATGGCAAGCCGTTTTACTTTTTATTCGGCATTTGCTGATATCATTAAATATTTGCCGATATCTTCAAATGATTTGATGATATCATCAAATGATTTGCTGATATCATCAAATGATTTGCTGATATCACCAAATCAGTCGATTTGCTGATATCACCAAATGATTTGATGATATCACCAAATGGTTTGATGATATCAGCAAATCATTTGATGATATCAGCAAATCATTTGATGATATCATCAAATCGAGTGATTTGCTGATATCAGCAAATCATTTGATGATATCATTAAATATGGCGGAACGTGAAAATAAGCCTAAATGTTAATGCCTGCTCCCTTCTCATCCTGTTGTTTGATAATTTATACCTTGTGGTAAAGCTATCTACCGACAAATCACATGCAATATCTATTACGGTACTTAAAGAACCAGACAATAACAATAAAACCTATCAAACCTCTGGCATATACCTTACGCCAAACTTTACTAATAAATGACAAGTAGAATCATGAATATAAGGGCATTCAAATAAATATACAGCAGGGAAGATACACTTTTCCATCGCGGGTTATTGACTTGTAGACACAAATTTATTAGATCTGCATTTGAGTATAATCGGGGTGAGGCGAAAGGGGATAATGGTTTCGGGAAAGCCGGTCAGCATAAAACATATTAAGGCAGAGCCGATTGTCGTTCTTCTTCACCGGTCAGCTTTTAGAGCAGGAGATAAGGCATAGCCGCACATACAGCAATAAATTAATCTCTATGACCCTTTACTGACCCGTAACAGGAGACCAGGCTCTTACGATAAAGACAGAACTAACCAAGCCGCAATGAAGTCATATGACTTCTGTTTATCTTTATATGATGTGGGTACTGTAATCAAATAGTACTAAAGCCGATACAGATTGAAACAGTTGTGTGACATTATTTATCTAAGTTTGTCCCCTGTAAATTCAGTATGATCTCAAGCGCTATTTGTTGAACATTCCGATCACTTTTCAATTCTGTGTTATATCTATGTTGACCTTGCCGGGGGTCCGGTCGGATGTACACAGAAACTCGTGTGCGAGGTAGGTCCACCACAGTGGTTAATGGTCAGGACCTACTGATCAAGCGCCGCTAATGTGGGCAGAAATAGTGGAGCGAGCCTGTGAAACGGAACATGCGCTGTGACGAAGTTTATTGTCATTCTGAACAGGGAGCCTTCCATGTTATGGTTCATACTTTGACCTTCCACCATATTTAATGATATCATCAAATATAAAGTATTTGCTGATATCATCAAATCATTTGCTGATATCAGCAAATCAATTGCTGATATCATCAAATCATTTGATGATATCAGCAAATCATTTGCTGATATCAACAAATAAAGCGTTTTTGATGATATCATCAAATGATTTGCTGACATCAGCAAATCATTTGCAGATATCATCAAATGATTTGGTGATATCAGCAAATATTTGCTGATATCAACAAATATTTGCTGATATCAGTAAATATTTGTTGATATCAGCAAATATTTGATGATATCAGTAAATCATTTCATGATATCAGCAAATATTTGATGATATCACCAAATACTGAATAAACGGTAAAACGGCTTGCCATATGGCCGAACACGCATCTTGACCATGACAATCGACCATAAAAAGAGATGCACAACGATGCATAGCTTGGTTGGTCACGTCACCACCATATAAGGTATGGTCAGAGCGACCAGGTTCGTCTGACAGTATATAAAAGCAGCGCGGTTTAAATATAAAAGCTACATCTTGGAATCGTCCGTATTCTAGTCTGGATATGGAGTGCCGAGAGAGGCTTTCCGATGGAGTCATATGGTTGCATATTACTCGCCAGACGTGGTCAATTTTGCATATCTCACCAATTTCTTGTAGTTTAATTGTTCGACAATCGGAAGGCCTTAATCGAAAACCCACATGTGCTGTGTCGAATTACATAGTCAAATAATCTTCTCGGGTTCAGATGTGCGTGATGAATAATATAGGATCATATGAACTGAATCGTGGAAAATTACTCAGGGAAATTATTGTTCTGTACTGACGGTCCAGCGCTACCTCTGTACCATCAAAAACAACATGGGGCTTGACCAAACACAATAGCGGGCATACAGCCCGCTATTGTGTTTGGTCAAGCCCCATGTTACCAAAGCTATTCCTCAAAGACTCTCTCTCAAGAGCTTTATTTATCAAAGGCTTACCACGAAACAACAGTCTAATAATCAACACAGCGAATTGCCTCTTTGGCATTTATTGTTGACCTGTTGTCGATCATGGACCGGATTTGGTCGGATCCACTTGAAAGAAGGTTTTTCCGATTGGATCTAGATCACTGATAGCCTGAGTAAACAGTTTGCCTCAGGGGCATGAAGAAAGGAAATTAAGGTCTCTTGTGGCCATTTCCACATTGAGCATACAAGTCCCTTTTCAAACGACTATAGCACTCGTCGCATTGGTATTGATAGGTTTGAAGCATATATATAATCTGGCTTTTAGAATGTGGTACATACATGAATGCTTTTGCAGATTCAGGGATAAAAAAATATGATACGGTTCATATTGAGCAATAAAATAGTCCTGATATGTAGTAAAGTTTCACAGTCAGAAAGAAGGTGGTAGCTTTCACCAAACAGCGGATAGCGTCATCACCGCTGAATGGTGAAGAGTTAGAGCCAACACCATATCCCATTATCACCACTGAATGGTGATGACCAGATTTTATTCTGACTGCAAATTAAGTCACATATGAGCTGCCGTTTATGAAAATATTACTATTCACGCTATATATAATGTAAATAGAAAATATGGTGATAATGAATGAATATGGCGTGAATTTGGTCGTTATATAGGAAATGTTGTAATAATGATAGTTACAAAATATGAGATGGTTTTATCGTATATTGTAACATTTTTGGAAATGTATATCGAATGCCTTATTTATATAGGAGTAAGATGCAAAATAAACTATATAACATATAAACGATTAGTGGTGTAATTCTACATTTGCTGTACAGCATATAGACCGATTGAACTATATGGTGTAAACTGGGGCCCTCGGTGGCCGAGTGGTCTAAGGCGCTTCGCTGGTGACCGCTAGCCTCACACCGCTGATCCAGAACGGGTTCGAGCCCAGCTGGTCCATGTGTGAAAGTTTGTCAGTTACTTGCCGAAGGGCGGTGGTTCTCTCCGGGTACTCCGCCTTACTGACTGTCACCATATGAGTGAAACAAACTTGAGTGTGACATTAAGCCAAATTTCCCCCCCCCCCCTATAGTGTAAACTGATATATTTATATAGACTGAACGAATACGGCATATTTGACGGAAGACGCTTAACGAATATGGCAGGCGGAAATATGCTGTGAGCATGCCCGTTGTGCTCGCGCAAAGCATTGCGGTTCCAGTTTCCAGATAACAGTGGTCAGTACCATATGCAAATGGGTACATCTGCGGAAAAAAAGCTGACCAATCCCAAATATCTCCGCGCGACAGCTACCGTCACGTGATCCAATCGACTCACGCGGTGACATGTGTTACATGTGATCGACAGCGAGCGATGCACGTGTTTATCAGATTCAAAAGAATCAATTATTGTTGTTACACTTTAATTTCTGTTCTATGTTTTTCATACTCTTTTATACTTTGTAAACTGAGTTGTACAATAAACTGATTGATTGATTTACTTGAAAGTAGGTGTACATGGTCGGTTGATCATTATTGTTCAGCATCATCTGGTAAACAAGAAACGGACAAGCGGACAAGAAGCAGGCGCATGTAATAACTGTATAATTTACGCAATTCGCTGTGTTTTTCCGCATTTCGCTGATATTCATCCAGCATTATACAGCGGATGCAGGAATGTCCAAATGGGTTGGGCGTTGGGGATTTTACCAAGTCTCCACACGAGGAATACGCGCCGAATGGGGTCCGGGGCATGCATCGACTGATTTTTTTTTTTTAATTCTACGCTTCATTTCCATATTTTCATAAGTGTTTATGAGGACAAAAATGTTTCACGATTTTCACTTTGAAAAGGGGGAAATATGACAGAATCAAAAGGTCTACATCGGATCCGAAAGTTGAATTGTTTCCCAAAATCGATATGCATAGATTCAGACTGCTGGCCAAGAACATTAAATAACAGTGTCTGGGGTCCCCCCAAAGTGTCAGGAAGGATGTAGGAAAAGGCAAAAGGCCAAGACACAAATTTAGCTATAAGACATAAATTCCCATGGGTAGAGGTTTAGAAGCCGAAAATCTATCTATATTATAAAACTGTATTCGGGAAAGATTGGTCGTTGATCATTAGCGGCCGGTATTGCTATGAAACGTAGGTGAGGCACTCCTCACATCAATCGATTGGCTTTGCCATTCATAGACATCTTTAATTGAAACTAATGTTCTTACTAAGAAGAAGATTTGGGAAACATAAAGACGCTTTTAAAGAGATAGAATGTTCGCCATGTCGAGTTTCCGATGGTGCATCCTGAAATATATGCAGTATATATCATCTTGGAATCATCCAGACATCTTCCAATACATGTACTGAAATCCGTACTATAATTATATACAAGCGTCAAATCAGACATCCAGTAGGCAATCATCGTCTAAAGATTGTTCGTCTTCATAATCAGCTGACACTATATCAGCAACAAATATCCAACAGACAGAACAAATATATATAATCATCAACAGAAACCAGTTTCTTACAGGAGAGAACGGTCAACAGTTTTTACTGGCAAGACATCTAGATGTGCCGTTGTGAAATCCAGTATTCATTCTCTGAAATAAATTTCCCAATTATTTTCTAGAGTATATTGTGTCTCAGTCACGCTTTGATGGTTACTGTTCATTTGCATACTATTTTGTAATGAAAGACCCTCATACGACCTCTAACTCTGGATTATAAGCGGAATTAGACACAAGTTATGTAACGTAACGCCACAGATTTTGCACAATAAGATCATACTTTTCTATCAGCTTGTGGTATTTATCTTCAAATTTTAAAAACTTTAAGTAAAGACGCTTGGTGGTATAACCAGTTTCTGCAAACTCTTTTGCAACGCTGATTAAAATCAGTCACATTTTCAACGGTATTTAGCGAATGCTACTAGGCGGGATGTGTGTACGCAATATACAGTACGCCTATATGTCTAAATATGAAGTTACATCTGGAAAAACGGTTGTTTCTGTCAACTCTAGTGAAAGTTGTGTAAAGCTAGGATTCTTCATCATAAATCCTGGTGGGAAACAAGAAGGTCGTCCACTTAGCGTTTCAAATTTGAGAATGAGAAGAAACGGGTTCCGAAAGGATAATATTTTAATAATTTCTGCACACAGCAGAATTGCTTGCATTGCTAACTGAGATGCACAGTTAGTCGACAATGAAATGAAATGTCTGAATGGTGGTGTATAGGGTTACTATGTGTCCTGTATTATTCTGCAAATTAGACAATCTATTCTTAGTACCATCCCATATTGTCCATTGTCGCCGGATATGGCGGATTTTTCTTCGTGTAACATATTTTCCCCTCTATTAACTACAAACACGAAAGTACTTATCGAACCTGATTTGTTAGATATCCTTTCTCTTCCACCGTAGTTACAGATAACAGAGTTGAGTCATCGTTAGCGCATTGCGTTTCTGCGTCATCGTAGTTCAGAGTAACAACCGATGGGATATAACACGTGTCTTCCAGTAGTATAGATCCATCTAACGTAGAGCATCGGGTAACAAATTCTGAAAAATATAACAGGCTACAAGTTCCACTTATTGTAAGAAATCTTGGATACAGAATACGAAATCGCATTGTAAATATCGTTATTTGTAAATATGTTCCACCTACAGCTACCCTACAGACAAAAATTCTATCCGCATGGCAGACACCATACAAGGTGCAGGTTCAGGATAAAAACGACAAAAAACGTAGTTTGTTATATCGTCGCTATATGGCCGAAATACTGCTTAACGCGACATTAAACCCTAACTCATTCACACTCAAAACGAACAGTACCTGTTTTTTTAGTCAAGCGTGACAGGGTCAAGATACGGACGTCATGAATAGCATCCATAAATGCTATTGCGTCCAAAAGGGAAAGACCGTATACATTTAGCAAAAACGTTCATGCAGTCATTACATAACAATATATATCTACATATGCTACTTCATTGCAATAAGTATTCATATGAACAACGCGAAGATACTGAATCACACGTTGTGCATTCGATGCAGCAACGAAGCGTGGCCAGGGATATAAAATGCACGCCACGATCGATTCTGCCATCATTGCGGGATATTCATTAAGATTCACAACAAGCCGCGTAATTCAGTCCTATATGTGTTTCCGAAACTATAAATTTCAGTACAACTATCGAAACAGCATTACAGTGTGTCTAATTGTCTGTTGTTAATAGCTAATATTAAAATCGGCTAATTTAAGGTTTTGTTTTTCGCAGCGAACACATATTGGATATCCGTACCTTATCGGCTTAATTAATTGCGATAAATGAACTCGTCAAAGCCATATCGTCTGAACCTGTTCATCTAGATAAGTATAAAAACAATCTTCTGTTTTCCTGCTTATTACAACTGTATTATTCGGATTTGAATGGAGTTGTTTCAGAAAATTTAGTATTCATATTTCTCGCTAGCAAATGCTATATTTTCATAAAAAAAGTATTTGAACTTTCAGATTCTTTCAAAATACTCTCAAACCAAACCAGTGATCATCATTTTTTTTTTCGTCCTACAAATTTATGAAAGTTCCAAGCTCAATAATTCAGCTAAATTCGACCAATCCGACCCCTTCGCCTAAGAGCGTACATAAGTTACAAACGAGAACAACTACACAGAACCTAGGTCATTCTCATTCAGGTATACGTATATAAAAATTTTTGTTTAAATTCCACGATTCTGCTGAAAATAACATGAAAGTTATTTGGCAGTCAGGTTGCAAAACGTGTGGCTTTTTTAAAGGGAGAAAACGGGTGCGTTTTAGAGGGGATTTTCTCAAGTGTATGGTCGATAGATTCTTGAAACCGAATTAAATGGCTTATAAACTATTGTAAATCTACTGATGTATTTAAGCGGAGGCAAAACACAGAATCTTATTCAGTTGATGGAAAACAAGAACAAAATGGGGGGAAAAACACTGGGAAATGCATCAGAAGCGATTTTCTTCATGTTTGGCCGAGTAAAACCCATTGTAAATCTACTATTTTTTTTAACACCATAACACCATATACATGAACGTGACTTACCAAAAGGTGTGTTCATACCGCTGTAATTGAAGCTCACAGATGCTGACCTCACATTCGTTACAAGGAATAGCTGTTAATATATTGACAGAAATTGTGAGAACATCAAATTAGTTGGACCCAATGCTAGTTGTCATAGCAATATAAGAAATGGCTGAAATATACAAAGCGGGCTTTGAATTTGAAGTGTCACAAGCACCCAGTACTACATTTTGAGCAATGTTAGACATGGTTCAGGTCAAGGATATATGAAGATATTCTTGAGAAGCCTCAGGACAGTGGATTGTTTCGCAATTGCTGTTTCGCAGTGGTCGGTATCGCAATTGCTACCAACATTATGGGCATTCGTACAGATATCTTGTAGTTGTCTTACACACGCTTCCTAGATACTTCAGCGTATACGGTCAAAACAAATTCTGAAACAAGTACAAATTAGTACCAAAAGAATGCACTAAACATTTTTGTAAATAGATTTTTCTACATTTTGTTTAGTTTGCTGTTGTGTGTTTCGATTGTAAGCGGGAAGTATTATCAACCACATCATTATTAAAACGTCAGCCACTTTAATTTATTGGATTTGTGGCAATAAATGTTTGATACTGAACTATTGGCAATGTTTTGTGCTAATGTTTACTCACCAAAATGAAAAGGAGCAGCGACTTGTAACGGTCCATATTTCCCCTGTATGTATCACGGCTCAGCCAGAAACTCGCCATCTGACGGACTTAATCATCTCTGTCAACTACCTCACACTGTCCGTTTTTCAAACAAAAACGATCGCTTTACCGGGCGGATTGTCATTAAGCGTGGCGGCGCAAAACCATGGGGTGTACTTCGCACACAGCTCTGACATTAACCCTTCTGGTCGGGCCGTATGCGATACGCTATAGTATCACGTCATTCTGGCAGAGACTGATTTCCCACTTGACGATGGAGAGTTAATCAAGACGTATTTACCTAACGCCTGCAAACACAAATCTAATCAAGTGCCACCAAAATACATTGTCAATTCCCAGGTGTGAAGTTAGCTGGCTTGATTACAAACATCATCAGGGGCTATTGAACCGTTCAGATCGATCAAACAATTTGATCTATAAAGATTGATAGAGTGTGAATATTCCTCCCAACAGGGTTTTCCCAATAATTTGGACAGCGCTGGAAACTATTATTTGAAAATGATTAGTTTCGTTATTTCCTGCGCGTGTATGGATAAATATCATTAGTGTACATATACGGCTTGGATTAATAATTTATTAGTTTACAACATTCAAGTGCATGAATATAAAATAGATGATTATTTATTTAGAATCCAATATTTCAATGGGTAATGAGGAGTTCGACATGAAAATACGTTACGTGAACGATACGTCATCCAAAAAAAAACATCATACCGTTACAGTGGTGAATGTTCACGCCCAGACGTGTCCTGTACAGCCACAGAAGAACAACCACCATAGGAACCATGCCGTTACAGTGGTGAATGTTCACGCCCAGACGTGTCCTGTACAGCCACAGAAGAACAACCACCATAGGAACCATGCCGTTACAGTGGTGAATGTTCACGCCCAGACGTGTCCTGTACAGCCACAGAAGAACAACCACCATAGGAACCATGCCGTTACAGTGGTGAATGTTCACGCCCAGACGTGTCCTGTACAGCCACAGAAGAACAACAACCATAGGAACCATGCCGTTACAGTGGTGAATGTTCACGCCCAGACGTGTCCTGTACAGCCACAGAAGAACAATCACCATAGGAACCATGCCGTTTATTTTTAAAGATCGATTCCATCTATTTTTTTGTGAATGGTAGAAACAAGTTTAGTTTTTTGTGATTAAATGTGTTTCATTTTGTACCTGTTGTCACATATATCACTTTCGCGGAGTCTGAGAGACATCGATTTCAGCCTAGATTTAAGGCTGATTACATCTTTAACACATCGAGCGCTCTGTCGCAAAATCAAATGAAAAACCTTCAAAACACAACACATCTCGTGGGTTACACAAATTTATATCCACACAAAAATTCCCTTCACTACACTACAGGCAATAGCACGACCAGCATGCGCAGTGTTATTACGAATATTAAGTAGGCATGCTGGTCATCAGAAGAGTATGAATAAAAGCATGTATGTATATAAAGGCAAGTTCAAGCAAGCATCCCGGAGCCAAAAGGCATGTATATGAGCGATCCAGTGCACAATGTATGATATGCAGATCACATTCAGTTCATATAATTATAATGCCATATGAGTTTATAGAAAACACTCCATCCAATGTAGAGAATAGAGAGGCTAATAAGATAGAGATTGTAAAGTTTGAAGAGTACTGGTATGATCTGGGCGAATGTAATTGAACACGCAATCATTATTTTAATCGCCCATTGCCCGTACAACAGGAAGTGAACCCCCCACGACGAAGTGAGTGCGTATTGTACTTGACCGTGGACAAACCAGTTCGATTGAATAAAAGTTTAAGTTTCCACCGAAACTGGGCAGCGGACAGGGCCCGCACACGCCCATTTTGAACGAAAGCAAATAAAGGAGTATGGATACTCAATTGACCAGCGGCCATCAACAGAACTACCGAGCCTCAACGAAGTGAGTGCGTATTGTAGTCGATCGTGGACAGACCAATTTGGTTGAATAAAAGTTTAAGTTCCATCGAAACTGGGCAGCAGACCGCGCCCAATTTGAACGAAAGCAAATAAAGAAGTATGGTCACTCAATTGACCAGCCGTCATCAACATTTTCAGAACAGCCGAGGCAGGGCAAAATACCTTGTTGGGCAAAAAAGGAAAAGCAACTTCGTGTGTTCGTTGACAAGGTTGGTACATTTAGAGGACAGAACACTATAACTAGTAGTCCTGTGTTCATAACCTTTACATGAGTACGATCAATACTTTCACAAGGAGAACTATCGGAGGGCACCGTCAAATTACTGACCCTCAAAAGACTAAAGGATCCAGTAACTATAGTGACCCACAGCTGCAGGTTTGAAATTGTAGAGAGATCCAGAACTGAATGCATACTCAATAGGGTAGCTTGAAGTTTGGAGCAGCCCCCTTAACTCGCTTGATACCAGACAAAATTGACTTTAGTCGCCCGTTCTCCTGCATGGATCTGGTGTTATACTATATAATGGATAAGTTTGACAGCACCCAAATACTGCTGAATAGTGCTAAAACTTTAGATCTGGCTAGGTAAGCAACGTAACGCATGATTGTATCGTTGGACTCAGGCACTGGGGAACATGCACTGGGGAACATTTAATAGAAGAACGAAAGTCCAGGCAGCACTTCCACTGTGAGTCATATGCCAGCCTCGTTGAGCTTGCCAGAGAGTTTGACTACCAAAATAGATGTTCCAAGTCAAGCGATCGTAATAGGTTTGCCATTGCCGGGTCTCTTCGGAAATAAAACACATGGCAGAATGAGACAAATGTAACGACAACCAAAAATACCAAGGTACAGAAAACGAAAATTGCTCAATCAGATTACGAACATATCTTTTCGTCTGTTCATGCATATGTAGGCGTGAATGTTACGTCTGTTAGAATGTTACGTTCCCAATGCAAGAAAATAGCATGTAGTCCAAAATCATTCGTCAGTGACAAAGTATTTCATGTATCAAGGGGACCTATCGTCTCCTTGGAGGTAGTATATCCATTATTGTCTGCTGTATCAGAATTGTCGATATACATGTATACAATGATACGTTTTTCTGTCCAACAACAGGAAGGTAGGAGGTCAATTAATGATTATCAAAACACCAGACATGGTACGTCCACTCAAAATTGCACAATGCTCCGCCCGCAAGCGTCCGTCTGAGTGTAGACAATTGGCTTCCAATCTCATATCAGTTTCCTATTACATGTGTTTGATAAAGACTGTAGCCATCAAGCGTCCAAGATCTATGGCGCTGCGTTTCGTAACTTGTGTCTAATTCCGCTTAACCCGGGGCTAGGGGCCGTATGAACCCATGTAAGATCTTCGTGGTGCTCATATGAACACTCCCAATCAAAGCGTGACTGAGATACATCACTCTCTAGATGACGACTTTACAACGAGTATTATGGATTAAGAATACTGATCAGCGATACGGATTTTATATTTTTGGAACATCGGCATCATTGAGAACTGTTGACCACTTCTCTCTTGCAGGAAACTAGCCTATGTTTATGTATAGTATGATTGTCCTTTTGAATTTGGTGCTAATACTGGAATATGGAATAGGTCTTTGGATTATAGACGCGGATATTCTTTAATGGACGACGGCTGAATTCTGAATGACTAGACACTTGTAATCCAGCAGCCTCGCATTTATAGCCCACGTCAACTTCCCAGCAAGTCGTTCCATCTGTTTCCGCGTAACCCTCACTTTACCAGAAAATTATTCAATTTCTTGTATTAATTTTTTCAGTTTATCTGGGTTCAAAGACAAAGAGTTTCTGTGTCAATCTATGCCCTGAAAGGTCTTTAATAGACCAATCAGTATATTATATGCATTTAAACATTCAATAAATGATGACGCATAACAAGGAAAAGCATCTGAGTACGCCCCCGCCTCTCATGTGTATTATCCTACACATACTCCGCGTAAGTCGATGAAAAACCTTTGGTGACCGCCTGGCTCGAAACGGCAAGCGTGTGTCAATGAAGATGGAAGGATTAGAATCACCAGTAAATGCCCACTGAAGATCAATATATGTATCATTTGATGGGTGAATACCCACATATCGGTATACCGCCTGTAGACCTACTTCAGCTAATCAATCGCCAGGTTTAAAATCATTCAGTACATTTTTGACTGTTTGATAGGAGTGCGCATCTTTTGTGGCGTAATCATTTAAACTAGCACCTTTTGGCCTATTAGCGTCACGAATGGGCTTAATATCATCACCGGACTTAGGTACTGCCCCGATAGCACTAATAATCCTAGAGGTGTCAGATACTTGAACATTAGTATGTTCATTAAACACTGTCGTAAGGGCCTTCTCTACCTATTCTCTATTAGCATATACAGAATAGCAATTGGGGGTGACCGTCTCAGCTGGTATTTGAACAATGATCGTCAACCAAAAAAAAAATGTTTTATGTCGTCTGATAAAAATTCTTTGTTCTCCTCATTCTTCAACTTCGACTCTCAGACGGCCAACCACTGTGTCAGGAGAGAGGCTTCATCTTGGTATTTTACGAGCCCCGTTTCTTGGTGGGGCGTTTGTCTTACCCCTATGGTTAAATTGTCCATGCGATGTGGAATAACGTGATGCATAAATATGGACGTTGTTACACACTGTCATGTTACATCCATGTTGCCCATTCAACTTTCCATGAATGGGCTTTCCGAACTGAGGTCGAATTTTGTTTTATGCGTAGGCCCACTCTGGGCCCCGGTACCAGCACTTTAAGGATAGCTATCCCGTTAGAGGCAGTTATTGCACGCCCCCGTGACAATTTGTCTTCTGTATCAATAAATATACCAGATAACCATAATAAACTATATATTTTATGAAAGCGTACATCGATATGATTTGTATAACCGACACTGCTACTGTGTAGATAATATTCCAATTTAAAAAAAAATCAAATGAAAACAAGAGCGAACTGTTAATCTTGTTTCAACTTTGATGGTATACCTTGATAGGAGACAACTCGAACAAGTAAACTTTATCTCATTTTTTTAATTTTTGCCCTGAAATAAATTGAAAAAAACGTACTATTTTACGGTCATTTGTCTTAAAAGTTGAATAATTAAAAAACTAATCCCAACTTACAAAAAGTGAGATGAAGTTTACTAGATCACCTTATAAGTAACAAGCATGCCAAATTTCAAAAGCTTAGCATGGATACTTTTCGAGAAATAAACGTTTAAATCTCGGATTTTGTAAAAAAAATGAAAGGCTAGAAATCGGGCAAAATGTGTCCATCTGATGAATTAATCCTAATTTTTTGCTTGAATTCTACTGTCAAATGGGGCTTTCTCGAATTTCTGTTTATTTGAGGATAGCTATTATACTAAGTTTATTCATCAAGGAGGTTCAAAATCCAATTTAAACTTGAAAACCTTGCTATAACTTAAAGCCTAGAAATGTTCACACCTGTGCTGATCACTTCACGGCGGGTGTCCAAGCGAAGTGTCACTGCGTTGAGTACACTTCCATATGTATATATTATAATTAGCAACAAAAAGACGGATGTTTGCATGGTTTTGATCAAAAATGTAATTAATGTAAATGAGTAGGACATCTAGATAATTGGCTTACCAAAATACGGCAGAAATTAGTTTAGGAAAGGGAAATTTAACCGTAGCCAAGCCCATGCAAACTGCTGTTCTATTCTTATGACAGACTATTAGGGTGGCCAGTTCCTGCGAGTCAGTTAACAATACAATACAAACTCAGGCAGCTATTAACGACTTACAATAGACAGTCTTGTGAAAGGTTAATCGCTTCCCATCTGGATATGGGACCACCTTTTAGGCAATCTAACTTTTCCAACTAAATTCTTAACCCTAATATTGAAGTACTGCTAATTAGAATTTTGATTTCATTTTTTCACCAAATGTCTAATAGACGAAATAGTGAATATTTGAATGAGGAAATAGAAAAATGACCAATTTTGACGCTCTAACGGGACAGCTATCCCTAATGTTGATATGCAGCTTTCTCCAGGTTGTTTGGGACGTAATATGGCCTGCATCAAAAACGTGCTGTTCTGATCCCATTAACTAATGTTGTTGGCCCCTGAACGCCAAATCATAACTAACATGGATTGCAGGCAAGCACCTAAAAGGTGCATGGACCCCTCAGCCTTTTTTTGTTTTGTTTTTTTTTTTAGTCAAGTAGGATCAAGGCTGCATCTAGAGTCAATTGCCAATTTAGTTCCGGAAAACGTATGGGCGCCCAAAACTCAAATGAAACAAAAATAAGTGCTGTTGTTGTTGTTCAATTTGAAAGGATTTCTGATGAAAATACTCCCTGAAAAAGCTTCTGGGAGCCTCAATATCGATCGATTGTATAGCCGGGTATTGAGTTTCATGTTAATAAACCTCTGTTTTGTGATTGATCAAAAGCTCTTTGCGCCGAAATTCACTAAAAAAAATTGGACCTTCAATAATGAATTACGAAAAGGAACTGGGAGTTTGGGATCGTAACCTGCAAACAATCCCTGGATACAGCCCTGCGGATACACTTTGTGTGATTTCTGTACGGTATATAATAGACTTCGATTCCGCATGAGTGGTGTGCTGGGATTACAGCATGCAAGAAAGTGTAGCTTTATCAGTGGCAATTTATGCAATGCACGGGTGTGATAACAAGATAATGGCATAGAAACACACTTATTGACACAGGCCCACCATTATCATTATTGGGGAGGAGGAGGGGGAGGAGGAGCGGGAGGGGGAGGGGTCATAAGCCAACTGGTTCAAAATTGGCCAGAGTCAGGCTAAAAATGGGCTCTCCTAATCATTCGTTTCAAATAATTTCCAAGGTAAGTAACATGTTTGGTGACAAAAATTTAAGCATTATGTCGTACCAGTTAAATGTGTGGACACAAAATTGGTTAATGCAAAAGTTTTAGGATAAATCATATGATGTAGAATAGAATGATTTAACAGCAGGTTGAACAAGTGTAGCATCACGTAAGCTCCCGGAATATATTGGAATTGGGGGGTTCCATCCAATGATAATCTTGAATGGACCAGGCTTTCTTGTATCAGGGAACCTTCAAAAGTCACAATGAAACATGCAACCAAGGGTTCCCGATGGGCATAGATAACAGTGCAGAAGCTAAGCCATCAAATAATAAAAAGAAATAGTTAAAAATCATGAAATCATCATCTTTTAGGCAATCTGTTTAACTTTTCCAACTAAATTCTTACCCTAATATTGAAGTACTGCTAATTAGAATTTTGATTTCATTTTTTCACCAAATGTCTAATAGACGAAATAGTGAATATTTGAATGAGGAAATAGAAAAATGACCAATTTTGACGCTCTTACGGGACAGCTATCCCTAATGTTGATATGCAGCTTTCTCCAGGTTGTTTGGGACGTAATATGGCCTGCATCAAAAACGTGTTGTTCTGATCCCATTAACTAATGTTGTTGGCCCCTGAACACCAAATCATAACTAACATGGATTGCAGGCAAGCACCTAAAAGGTGCATGGACCCCTCAGCCTGTTTTTGTTGTTGTTTTTTTTAGTCAAGTAGGATCAAGGCTGCATCTAGAGCCAATTGCCAATTTAGTTCCGGAAAACGTATGGGCACCCAAAACTCAAATGAAACAAAAATAAGTGCTGTTGTTGTTGTTCAATTTGAAAGGATTTCTGATGAAAATACTCCCTGAAAAAGCTTCTGGGAGCCTCAATATCGATCCGATTGTATAGCCGGGTATTGAGTTTCATGTTAATAAACCTCTGTTTTGTGATTGATCACAAGCTCTTTGCGCCGAAATTCACAAAAAAAAGTTGGACCTTCAATAATGAATTACGAAAAGAAACTGGGAGTTTGGGATCGGAACCTGCAAACAATCCCTGGATACAGCTGGATTCCAAGGTAAGTAACATGTTTGGTGACAAAAATTTAAGCATTATGTCGTACCAGTTAAATTTGTGGACACAAAATTGGTTAATGCAAAAGTTTTAGGATAAATCATATGATGTAGAATAGAATGATTTAACAGCAGGTTGAACAAGTGTAGCATCACGTAAGCTCCCGGAATATATTGGAATTGGGGGGTTCCATCCAATGATAATCTTGAATGGACCAGGCTTTCTTGTATCAGGAAACCTTCAAAAGTCACAATGAAACATGCAACCAAGGGTTCCCGATGGGCATAGATAACAGTGCAAAAGCTAAGCCATCAAATAATAAAAAGAAATAGTTAAAAATCATGAAATCATCATAGCCATCTGAAAATCTAATCATTTCATCAGTCAACATTCAGGAAGCTCTCACCAAAGTTTGATCATGCCCGACTTGATAGATCTGCAGATATTCAGCGGACAAGAACATGTTGATGGGCATAGATAACAGTGCAAAAGCTCAGCAATCAATAAATAAAAAAAATAATTACAAATCATGAAATCATCATAGCCATCAGAAAATCTAATCATTTCATCAGTCAACATTCAGATAGCTTTCACTAAAGTTTGGTAAGGCCTGACTTCATAGATCTGCAGATATTCAGCGGACAAGGACATGTTGACGGACGGACGTACGTGCATGGCAACGATAAGACCCCACAGCCCTATGGGCTGAAGGGTAAAAACAGACCCCCATTCAAATACCTGAACAAAGGTTGCCATCTTTGTAAGATAACTAATATTAGCCAATAATGTCTGCTGTGGGCAAATATCCTTCCAAATCATGTCGAGTAGCAATATCTTCATGGAGCCTTCCATATTTTGGCCCGACAGTTTTTCGTGGGCAAGTTTACCATCTTTCACCTTCAGTTCAAACTGTAGTGAGGAATACTACATGAAAACTTGAAGACAAGGACTCAAGGAAAGGAACAAAGAGAGGGAGAGAGAGAGAATTAAGGTTTAACGTCGCATTCAGCAATATTTCAGATATATAGCGACGACCAAACAAAATTCTAAGTAATCAATTCAAAAACTCGGTAAACCAATGCGTTAAAACAGGTACACACATTAAAATTTGTACAACTGCAATTCCATTGAACGATAGTAGGTCTATGCAGTCTATGAGAATATGTTTCACCGTGAGATCTTGATGGCAAGGTATACACCTTGGAATCGGCTCCTGTTTTAGTAAATATTCATGAGTTAATCGTGTGTGACCGATTCTACATCGTCTAATCATGGCCTGGTCGAAACGTTTATGACTGTTCAGATGAGTATAACCAATCGTTTTTTTTAACTCGTGAAGTTTGTTATTATCCATAGTATCCCATAAAGATTGAAACAACTTTCTAACATAAGCGCAGATAGATGGTCTGAAATCGCTGTATGGGATTCCAACAGGATCAACTTCTTCATCTAGAGCTGCCTTAGCCAATCTATCAGCTTCAGTATTGCCTTTGATGTCAACATGACTAGGAACCCAACAAAACACAATATCTATCTGTTGATCAAATCTGGTGTCATATAATTGTAGAATTTTCAAGATGGTGGGATGAGTTGAATTTCCACTTTTAATTGCTTTAAGGCATGATAGTGAATCTGAGAATATGACATATTTTTTCCTTCTAGTGGATCCAATACGTTCTAAAGCTGATAAGGGGAGAGAGAGAATTAGGGTTTAACGTCGCATTCAGCAATATTTCAGCTATATAGCGACGATCAAACAAAATTCTAAGCAATCAATTCAAAAACTCGGTAAACTAATGCGTTAAAACAGGTACAAACATTAAAATTTGTACAACAAACCAATCTCTCTCAAATAACCTAAAATACAATCTTCTTTCACTCTGCTAAAAAGATCTTCCAGCGTATCTGCTCGATAAAAAGTATCTCTTACAGTTTTAAAATCTATGCAGTCCAGGAGAATATGTCTCACAGTCAGATCTTCATGGCAAGGTATACACCTTGGAATCGGCTCCTGTTTTAGTAAATATTCATGAGTTAATCGTGTGTGACCGATCCTACATCGTCTAATCATGGCCTGGTCGAAGCGTTTATGACTGTTCAGGTGAGTATAACCAACCGTTTTTTTGAACTCGTGAAGTTTGTTATTATTCATAGTATCCCATAGCGATTGAAACAGCCTTCTTACATATGCGCAGATAGATGGTCTGAAATCGCTGTATGGGAGACCAACAGGGTCAACTTCTCCATCTAAAGCTGCCTTAGCTAGTCTATCAGCTTCAGTGTTGCCTTTTATGTCAACGTGACTAGGCACCCAACAAAACACAATATCTGTTGATCAAATCTGGTGTCATATAATTGTAGAATTTCCAAGATGGTGGGATGAGTGGAATTTCCATTTTTAATTGCTTTAAGGCATGACAGTGAATCTGAGAATATGACATATTTTTTCCTTCTAGTGGATCCAATGCCTTCCAAAGCAGATAATAGAGCTTTTGCTTCTGCAGTAAATATGGAACTTTTACCTGGCAGTCGATACGTTTTAGTTTTGGAACTAAAGATAGTAGCACATGCTACTCTCTCACCATCTTTACAACCATCTGTATAAATAGCCTGATGTGAACTGTATTTCTCTCTCAGTAGACCGAATTCCTGAGTATACACGAGCTGGCTCGTGTCTGCCTTTTTATATTTAGTCAGTGAAATATCTACTTCTGGTGTGGCTAACTGCCATGGCGGAGTTGGCAATAGCTCGTTAGGTAAAATCTGACAACTTTAATACCAGCTGCTACAAGGTGTGGTTTCATACGGATTCCAAGAGGTGGAATAATCGAGGGTTTTAGCGAATATAAATCTGCGTACTCAGGGTTGAAAACACAGTTAAATGCAGGATTTGAGGGGTTCGAACGCAGTTTTGTGATATATTGCAGCGATAATTTAATTCTCCGAAGTTCTAAAGGAATTTCATCCGCTTCTACGTACAAGCTTTCTTTGGGTGATGTTCTGAACGCACCGAGGCAAAGCCTTAGTCCTTGATGGAGAATAGGATCTAGTTTTGCCAAGTTTGACTTGTTTGCACCATTGTAAACAATAGAACCATAATCGAGTTTGGAACGAACAAGCGATCGATATAAATGAAGGAGAGTTTGCTGATCTCCCCACCACTTATAGCTGGCAACGACTTTCAACAAATCCAGAGCTTTCGTGCATTTGGCTTTTAAGCAATTTATATGTGATTTGAATGTTAGTCGTTGATCAAACCACATGCCTAGAAATTTGACCTCTTTTACTACTTTGATTTCAGTTCCGTCTAATTTTAGTTTTGGATCTTCGTGCTGGAAGTATTTTTTGCAAAAGTGTATACAATTTGTCTTAGCTCTGGAGAACTTGAAACCATTTTCTAGACACCATTTCTGAATTCTGTGTAGACAAAGTTGTAATGTTCTCTCAATACTGTGTATACTTTTCCCACTACACGATATATTGAAATCGTCTACAAAAAAGTGAGCCATCAATTGATTTATTCAGAACTGCAGCCAGGCTGTTGATCTTAATACTAAACAGAGTAGTAGACAAAATACTGCCCTGTGGGACACCCTGGT